>LWCA01000855.1:0-16548 GCA_001642005.1 Intoshia linei | reverse complement strand
TTCATTGTGGACTTATTCAACGCGCTCCTTGTTGGCGGTTTCATTCGTTCGTCTCCGAATGTATTATACATCACCTTTAGAACAGTTATAGTTTGAGATAATGATAAATTAACCCTTTTACGAATTTCTTCTGCCAGATCTGTAGACATTTGATCATTTTTAACACTCCCTGTAAGTATATCAAGGGAATTAAGTGGAATTTGTTCCTCAGCATTATTTTCTAATAAAATTTCACTATATTGCGATGTTCCCTGTATCTTATTTTTAGTAATTCTTGGTCGTTTTGAAGGATGTATTTGATATTCCACCATAGATAAAGTACAATAGCCAATACCTTTTTTGATTATTGTAGTAGACTCTATCCTGAGGTGTTTTGAATTCAGGTTTTGATGGTATCACGTCGAATAAATCCCTACATTTTGTATACAATTTTTTTCTTTGAAGTACAGAACAAATTCGTTTTATAATGGCTCTATTATTTTAAACGGATATATCCTGCATAGTCCAGCATTAAAATATCTCACTGGCAATAATTGGAATTATCTGGGACAATTGATATCCATTGTTAACTTGTTGCACAGTGAATTCTACTTAAAACTTTTTCTATGGTAGTTAAAGTTTTTAATTCTACTAATGAATTTTGATAACCTGTCCATAATCTGCACTCCTTTTTCAATGGTTTAAATGCTGGCATAATCTATTTTAAAAAAATAATATACTACTTTAAATTAATATGTAAAATTATTTATTTATTTTAATTAAATTCATTAATTGTCTAAGCCAAGAATTTAAGCTGTAGATTAAACACGAAACTTGAGACAGAAGATTAAATAAATAAAAAGATAATAATTTATTAGTCTATGGTTTTGTTGATTTGAAAGATTAAGAGAAGATTACGCAACGATGTGAATAACACAAATTGTTTTAATTACGAAAACTTTCAGTTACCGAAATTTACAATTCCATTCCAATTTCGGATCAAGGTTCTAGTAAATTTATCTGATATTTATGTATTATAAATACGAGTTATTCAGTCTCATTTATAAATAAATAACCATTAATATTTGTCTTTAATATTTAATATGGTAATATTTGAAATCAATGGACTAAATAGTGAGACGACAGTTTTTTTTTTAATTTTTTTTTTTTAATTAATCCTAAAGGTGCCCTGTGAATAATCTAACGTATGATTCATCTTAGTTGTCATCAAAATTTATTTTTATAAACTTAATGTTCTTTAATTTATCATATTTAAAATTTGATATTTTTAAAATACAAAAAGTTGGTGGTCATTTTAAGAATTGAAACATTTCAATCACCCCATCTTGTTCGCAATAAAAAGTTTTATGTTTACCATAGGGCTACTTTTATTAGTTTGAATAAGGACACAGGTTAATGTCCACCCCCTTTTCGTGAAAAAATTATATTGATATTGTAATTTTTTGTTTAGTGTATTATCTTGTTGGAAGTGACATTGTCCTTTATTCCTATTTATAGCTCCAATTCTATTAAATTTTTATTGCTATTATTTTAATTTATTTATTTCAATGCATTCATTTTTCCTTCAATTATTTTAATTGAATTTAACTTTTTAAACAAAATTTTTAAATTTATTCAACAAAATCTATTTTTTTGGCAACCAGTTTATAATAATTCTTAGTAACCACTATTTTAATAATTGTAATGTCGTGGAGGAACACTCACTTAGCCGTGGCTAATTACTCGTCCACATTGAGATACTACAAGACTAAGTTTATTTCAATAACAGTAATCACAATTGGTTATATTTCTAAAACTACAATCTGAGTTAAAATATATAATAACTTATTATTATTATTATTAAAAACCTATTTACAAAGGTTTTGAATGTGTGGTAATTAATGTTAACATCGTTTAAATAAGCTTCTTTTCTAGTTAGAGGTTCAGACTACAAAATATTAATTATAAATTATTTATTACCTCGATTGTGTTCAGTTTTAGAATATTGGAAAGATTTTTTTGTATAGGGGACATGTAAAAAAGTAAAATTCGAAGTAAATCTGTTGAAAAAACTCTAAATTGTTAAGTTTTATAAAATAATATAATCGTAATTGTACACTTTAGATTTGATGATTTCAGGGAAATCAGCCTTGAAGTCAGTGCTAATTGATACCCACCTAAAATGATCATATTATAATAGAGAAATTCCATGTGCAAACAACAAATTTTTATAAAATTAGTAATCTGACCTTTGTTATTTTAACCATATATACCAGTGATGGCAAAAGGTGTTTTCGTGTTAAAAATACACACTTGACGTATTTTTTAACACAATTCACTAAATCTGCGCCTTAAAAATTCATTTACAAATAATAAACTCATCAAGAAATAGATTCCATGAGTAAACAAGGTTCACTTGTATATCATTTAAAATTTAAATATAAAAAATTTGTTTAATAGACATTTTCCATTTTATTGAAAAATTTGCTGAAAAATGTTACTCATTTTGTCAAATATACGTATGGTAGGTATATCATCATTTTACAATTATAAATATTTTCAACTTTTTTACTTAATGTAGTATAATTCAACAGTTGTTTGTATCTTAAAATTAATATGGTGGTTTAGTTAATAAAAAATATATAGCCATGAAATTAATATATAAAAAATTATTATAATAATATGATCAACCCTGTATTATATAGGTACGAAATTTAGAAATTGTTTCAATTGGAGGGCTAATAACATTTTTTTTATAACACACACCAGAAAATAATTTTATGAAGAAAAGCGCCATCTACCACAAATAGTGTTGAACGGAGTTTCAGTTTGTTCAAAAAATTGCTAACTAAACAGATAACTTAACATCAATTTTTACTAGATAATATTAAGAAGTATATTATGTTATACTACAATAAACATTAATAATTTTCAACATCTCTAACATCACACAATTATATTTACATCGTTTGTTTCATTTGCAGTTCCTTGTTATTCATATTTATTATTACACGCATAAATATTCCTTATTTTAAGTTTTATTCATATTAATTTATTATGTAAAGTGACCGACACCATCATGATCGTGTTCTATGCGAATAGTAAAATTAATGTGTATTAAATTTTGTATTGATTTAATTTAAGGCCTACGAAAGGAAGGTTTGGGTACGGTAGATTCAGTTGGTATTAACCATAGAAACAACCAAAGGTTAGATAAAGTCAGTAAATTTAATTTTTAGGTCAGTTTTTTTGTTATTCTATAGGTCAATAGAAAATTGCCCTAAAGATGACGAATAAAAATTTTTGGCTTAGAATTTATTTCAAATAAACTAAAAGTGATAGTACGTATTTTTCTGGCCACTTTAGTTAAATATACATTGGCGCTATCAGAACATAGAATTTTTTAAAAAATAAAAAATAATTAATTAATGTAATTAATAATTTAATATATTAAAATGTAATATTTAAAAGTTAATTCTAAATATATATTTCAAAAATAGATTCAAAATTTATGAGAACGTTCGTTATAATGTTAAGACAATGTATATTAAAAATTAGAGAGAATATTGTTATTTTAGAAATGAATGGTAAAAAACGTAAAATCCATATTTTTGTAATGTTTTTCTATTGTAATTTCGATAAAATAATTATTTTACAAATAAAAATGAATTTAATTCAAACTATTTTATTTCCTAGGATCACTGTTATGTACTACGTAAAAACAGCACCTAGCTCTGCCGAGGGCACATTTTTATTCTATCAAAAAAATAAATTCACGTTGAAAATCTAACTTAAAAATCCTACTATTTACTATTATCAATCCTTTAAAGGAGTGGTTTCCAAACTTGTTTCAGGTGAAACCGTCATATCACATTACTTTTTACTTTAAAGTGAATTATTCCATTTTAATTTTGTTTGTTAACATTTGCATAAAGAATTTTAAAAATAATTGTCATAAATAGCATAAATTCCAGAAAAAATAAAATTATTAAAACCTATTTTGTCATTTTCAATGTGATGCTATATATTCAGTACCAATTTAATAAATACTTAACCATTAAGAGACTATGCTGATTTTCAAAATTGAAAGCAAAAAATTTCTCTTTTAAAATGTTAAAAAACACTAAAATTTAAAGCTTAAAATTCAGAAATTGCAAATATCATTGATTTGTAAAGTGAACAACTTAAATTTGGCTAAGAATTAGCAATAAAATATATTTAATTTATGACGCGTAATGACAATTACGTCGCGTGATTGTATTTTATTAGAATATAATTTATTTTATTGTTGACACAAAGTAAACATTCATAGTAAAATTAATTTTTACACATATTACATGTTATTGTATGAGCAGTAATTTTTTCATAATTGATATTGGTACCGCCTTATTTTGGTTTTTATACAAACCAATTTAAATTTATCAGTGTAGTTTTTGGCATCAATACAAACCAATGTAAACTTATGTGTGTAGTTTTTGGCATCTATACAAACCAATATAAATTTATTAGTGTAGTTTTTGGCATCTATACATGCAATTGTCTCGTAATGGTTAAAAATACCAATTATGTATCAATAATTAACAAAATCAGCACTTTATAAACACATTTCAGGTGAATTTTAGCAATATTGCATAAGATTGTAATAAATATAAAAATAATAATAAGAGAGTTGTATTACTTTTAGTAATCGCTGTTGTAATTTTAATTTAAATTTTAAACAAAATGTTTTGGAAATGAGAATTTGATATTTTTAAATTGCGTAGCAATAAAAAAAATTCCGAAGGAATGAATTATATACATTTTTCCCATATTTCTTTATTGGAAATGTGTAGACCATGGGTTCTTAACCGGGAATGCCAAACCAGTTTTTGGGGTGCCAGAAATATTTTTGAAAGAAAATCATTTTGCAGCTATATTTTTTGAAATTGCGTGAATATTCAAAAAAAAAGTTAATTTCATTTGTATCCATATAATATAATATAATAGGTAAATACTAATATATTTTTGAATTTGAATACTTTATCACTTAGTCATATTTAAATTTATTTTACTTTTATTATTTTAATTTTCATGTCAAAAAAAAGAAAATGGAATGATGATTATATGCGTCATGGATTCACTAAAATAACGAACTCTGATAAATCTGACAAACCACAGTGTTTTTTCTAATTCAAATTTAAAGCCATCAAAACTTAAACAACATTTTGATAGATTGCATGGTGGCACAGAAACAGGAAATGATTTAGAAAGTCTAAAAATTAAACGACGTAGATTTGATCAAAAAGGAACTCTAACTAATTTAGATTTTGTTATGTCCGAAAAACCACTAATACAAGCTTCTTTTAAAATTGCATACCAAATAACTCGAAAAATGAAACCTCACACAATTGGCGAAGATCTGATAAAACTCTGTACATTAGATCTTGTTCGCATTATTTTGGGTAAAGATGCAGAAAGTAAAGTAGCTTCAGTGTCATTATCTAATGATGTTATACGAAATAGAATAATTGATATGAGTGAAGATATTGTATTAGGTGATTGACTCTATTCAAAAAATTGCCATACAATTGGACGAATCTACAATGATGTTGCCAATTGCTGTCAATTAATTGGTCTTGTTAGATTTATTGAAGATGAAAATATCACAGAGTAGTTTTTATTTTGTAAAACATTAAATACAACTTCTAAAGCACAGACGTGAATAGAAGATGGAACTAGATAAATCGAAGTATATAATTTTTTGTTACTATGGTTTTAATATTAAAAAAATATCGAAATTAAGTTTATTAAATTTTTGGGGTGCCAAATGGAAAAAGGTTAAGAACCCATGGTGTAGACGTTCAATGCAAATTTTTTTTGAAATTGTAAGATCAATATTTACATTTTCAATTTTTATTTTAATCGTAATATTAAAAAAATATTGGTTGATAATATATTAAAAATTATTTTTCACTGAGAATTCATAAATTTTTGGGGTAGAAATTTTGTATTTATATCAACTGGAATCAGCTCTATCAGAAAAATCTTCTTTTTTTTTAATTTTCGGACCGTTAATTATTTTACATTTTTTGTTTTAATAAAATATTTCGAAAAAAAATATATACTACAATGCTTTTTTTGACCGTGAAGGCGTCATTTATTCAGATTGAAAATTTTTGTGTGTGTTAACAGGATACAACTGTATCATCTGTAAAATTTTTTAATTTGTAGGACTGTTTTCATTAAAAAAAGGGTAATTTGGGGTTTTGGCCCTGAAGATATATTTTTTTAAATTTAAATTTATGATAATATTTATGTTTTTAAAATCTGTATCAGAGTATATATTTTTTTAATATTCAAACTCGTTTGATTGTCAAAAAAATGGACAATTAGGCTTTTTGACCCTTAAGGTGTCAGTTTGGGAGGTTGAAATTTATTTTGCTAACACCCCCGGAAAAAACTGTTATAAAAATGTGAACTTTATAAAATTCTAACACTAGTAGTTATTGAAATAAACGGTAACACACAGGCAAACAAATATTGCATCAAATATTATATAAATAAGGAATCCTTACTAAGCCTTAGTCTAAGGATGATATTGCGTGTTCATATCGATAACTTATCATTGAATGTGATTTTTATTTAAATTTACAATAAAAACTACTTCACCAAATTTTAAAATAATTTTTGACAAAACTAGAATATTAGAGCAATTTAATGGAATCTCTAGAATATAGAAAATTCATTATTCATTTTCAAAATTGATGAAATCATATTACGGGCCTGTTGTAGAATAAGCCAACTATTTTTTAAAAATATGAAATTACAAGAAATAGTATTTGTATAATAGATATACAATGTATATTATATATATATGCCACAACAATAATGTTTTGCAGAAATGTAGGATTATTAAGCAGTTCTAAAACTTTTCCCGTCTGTGATCGTCAGATGTATCTTGTGAAGAAGAAATGTAATGCCGGTCACAGATGGAGATGTTCGTGTAAAACTAAAATTTATATACGTCACTCTAGCTTTTTCGAGAAAAGTAAATTATCAATAAGTATATATTGATTTAATGTATATTATATTACTTTAAAAATGTCCGTACGCATGACAAACCACAATCCCAACCAGTCTTTTGTTTGCATATCGCTTGAACATATTTATCGCCAGGAATAAATTTTCTATCCGGTGTTTTGTAAGTATCGGACATTAAATCGATTCAAATGATAAAATTTAGCAATTTTTACTTATTTGTAATGAGTTATTACTATAGTTTGTTTGCAAAATGTAAAGTTTTATATTTTTGTAATACTTTTTGTAGTATTTATTGTTACCAATAAAATTCAATGAATGTCTAGATTTGGTCAACAAATTTGGTTGCTACTGATCTAGTTTATTAGTTTTAATAATTTATAATGGAAAACAACATTGAACCGTAAAAAATTTTTTATAAATAACTAGGTTGGGTGCTTTGTACTACGTACAAACATCATCTAGCCCTGCCGAGAGGAACTTTTTTATTCTACCAAAAAACTAAGTAGTCTGTAAATAAAAAAATCTGGCTTAATCATATTCTATTAAATGCTACTATTCATTATAATCAATCCTTTAAAGGAGTGGTTCCAAAACTTTTTTTCACGGGGACCCGTTATATCACATTATCTTTTAATTTAAAAATAATTATTCCATCTTAATTTTATTTTTTTAACATTTGTGTCAAGAATTTCAAATTATTAACCTTAATTAATCAGTATCTGCTTAAGTTGAGTAAAAAATATCAATTTTGTATCAATAAAGTACTTCGTTATTGTAGTTTTTTACTAAAATTTTGTAGAAGTGATTGGAAATTTTTTGAAAATGAGTATTTGAGAATGAAAATTTGTGTTTTTATCAAAAAAAATTGAAGGAAACAATTATATGGATTTCCACCCATATTTCTTTATTGGAAACGTGTAGAAGTTCAATGCACATTTTATTTGATATTGTACGATGATTATTTTCATTTATAATCCAACATTTTAAAAATATTGAATGATAATATACACAATTATTTTGATATGTTCCAACAAGACAATTCATCAATACACGTATCTTAATATACAAAAGAGTGGTTATCAAACAAAGGAATACATTTATTAAAATGCCCTGCTTGTAGCCCTGACCTCAATCCAATCGAAAATTTATGGGGAATTCTTTCAAGGGATATATACTCACACAATAAACAATATTCATTATTAAAAGATCTCAAATTATCCATTATAGCAGCATGGGGCAATATTAAATAAGATGTAATTAATAACCTCATTAATTCGATGCCAAATCGAATTTTTTAAGTTATTTAAAAAAACGGATGTTGTACCCATTATTAAAACATATAATTATTTCATTATCATTAATATTAAGTTATTTTAACTCAATTGTCCTCGACTTTTTTCCAATAGAATTGTTGGAGATTTTATTGTTAAATTTGATTAATTAAGCATAGGTTTTAATTAAAAAATTTTTTATGTTATTAAATCGAGCAATACATTAGTTGTGATTATAATATTATTTCGATTATTTTAAGGTTTTAGAATACTTTCTGTAAATGTCCCAAACTTTTTTCCAGCAGTGTAGTCGTTTCTGTACAATATGAATGTCAAGGGACCGGATATATAAAATAATTATAATAGAGTGGGTTGTATAATATCAATATTAATGAAGAATGAAGTGAATATTAACACAAATATATAAATATTTATTTTTGCAATGGAATAGTTTGTAATTTGGTGCTATTTTCAATTTTTTTATAAGATCAATAAGTTCCCACAATTTTGGAAGTTCACGGGAAATATTGGCACAAAAATACATTTTGAGTGTTTTAGCAGCATTGTATACATCGCAATTTGTAAAAGGTTCGCATATATTTGAAGTAACAGAAAAATTTTCATGTTTATTCAAATTATTAAAAAATTCTTAAATATAAAAAATATTATTCAAGTCTATATTTTTAGGGTGAACCGGAGCATTATCTAATATTAAAAGTATATTTCTATATTCATTCTTCATTTTATTATTTACGTTTTTTAACCATTTTAAGAACAGATGTGTTTTCATCCAACTTTTATTAGTATTTTTATAAATGACTGGTAATTACTGGTCAATCTATCTTTTCAAAAATTTCCACTTGCTCTATCAATTGTAGAGGAGATGTAAGTTCTGGAAGAAGTTTGTTTAAAGAATAATCCGGATCATCACTTAAATATGTTAACCTTTTCACTGTCTATGTATTCTATACTATACACAGTAATTTCACTATACACGTCTGTGTATTGTATGATATACACAGCATAATTTTTAAAAACTTTATTCTTTTATTTTCATACATTTTCACATAGGTAATTATTTAAAAATAATACAAGTTTAAATTAAAACATAAATTCCAGACGTGTGGTGATAGTACATAAAATTGCATCAAACAGTTAAAGGGTTAATAAATAAATTATTCAAAATGTTTTGAAACTAAGAATTTGAAATTTAAAAATTGCGTAGCAATGAAAAAAATTCCGAAGGACTGAATTATATAATTTTTTCACCCATATTTCTTTATTGGAAATGTGTAGACGTTTAATGCACATTTTTTTTAAATTGTAGGATCAATATTTACATTTTCAATTTTTATTTACAATTTAATAAAATATTTGAAAAATTGGTTGATAATATATTAAAAATTATTTTTACCGGGAATGTGTAGATTTCTGGCGTTAAAATTTTGCATTTATATCAACTGAAATAAGCTGTATCAGGATAATATTTTTTAATTGTACCACCGTTAATTATTTCAAATTTTTTGTTAATAAACTAGTTGCGATATAGAAAAAACAACAAATACTAAAGTACTTTTTTGATTGTGAAGGCGTTACTTTTTCAGATTGAAATTTTTTTTGTGAGTTAACTGGATATAACTGTATCATCAGTAATTTTCTTAAAAAATTCTAGGACTGTTTTTATTTTAAAAAAAAAGAATAGTATAGGTTTTTTACCGCGAAAATTATCTTTTTTAAGGTTTCCATTTATGATAATACTTATAAATTTATAAACCATCCCAGAATTTATATTGAATAAAAAATGTAGGACTTGTTAAATATTTACAAAAAAAGTGTAATTTGTAGTTGGCCGTAAATATATAAATTTTCTAATTGAAAATTATCATAATATTGATGAATTTAAAACTTTTTATCAGAATGTGCATTTTTTATAATTCTAGGCCGGGTTTGAATTCAAAAAAAAGTATATTTATTACAATAGAATTGTACTTTTCAATTAGTGATTGTGATTTCCCGGGAAAAATAAAAAATTTTTATTTATATATAATATAGAAGCATTAAAAATTTTAGAGACCTTAATTAATTTTAGAAACAAAAAAAAATTTAATTAGAGAAAAATTTTTTTATTTTAGATTGTTTAAAAAGTTTTAAAAAACACACATAATATTGATAGATTCGTCTTTTAAACGCTTTCTACGTTTTGTAACAAAATTAGAAGCAGTAGAGAAATTTTTTTCATTTATGTGTTGACCTAGGTTGAACGGTCATAATGGCTTCTTTTAATTTTAACAATCTTGATGATAGTGTTCCAGTTCTTAACAACTCATAATATTTTTCAAAATAATATTGGAAAATGAGGATAATTTCCTTAAGCGTTAGTAATTTGTGATTGGAATAAGAGATTTTTAAAAAAAGTATTGGAAAAAGGATATTTTTTCATTAAGGGTTGGAAAATTAGATTTTTTATTTGTGGTTTGATGAAGTGGATTTTTTTCATAAGATTTCGTAAAATCGGATTTTTGAAAAGAATATCGGTGTAAGTCAATTTTTCCATGAGGGCTTGCAATGGTATTTTTGATTAAATTTTATTAGTGGTGGGATTTTTGAAATGGTAAATTTTAAATATTATAATATAATCATATTTTCATAGTAATAACAAACATAAATCAAAAACAGGTATGTATCAATTTTTTTCGGGAAATCCCGACAAATCGTAAAAATCCCGGCAAATTTAATTCCCGAAAAATATTAAATATCCCGGGAATTTTGTCCCGGCACTATCACTATTTTCAATATTAATAAAATTCATCTAAAATATGTTTCTAAAGTGCTGATTCCGTTAATTTTTGATACAAAATTGATATTTTTTACTCGTCGAAAGCAGATACTGAATATACAGGTTTATTTACAATTTTATTTTTTCTTGAATTTAAGATATTTATGACAATTTTTAGGATTGTACTGATTTTACTTTATTTTTAAGATTATACACACATTAACGTCTAATAAATTAAAAAAATGGGATAAAAATTTTTTAAAATTCTTTACGCAAATGTTAACAAACAAAAAATTAAGATGAAATAATACACGTGAAAGTAAAAAGTAATGTGATATGACGGTTTCACGTGAAATAAGTTTGGGAAACACTCCTTTAAAGAATTGATAATAGTGAATCGTATCATAATTAAGTTACATTTTCTTATTGACATTATGTGAATTTATTTTTTGGGGGGAATAAAAATATACCATTGCAGATCTAGATACTGTTTATACGTATTACATAACAGTCAATTAGTTTGATATAAACAAATATGGTTTCAATCTCTTAAATTGATTCCTTATTATTTTTTATCATTTTGAGATTTATTTCAATGTGTTTAACATTTCATCATTCCAAATTCATGATAGAAGGAAGAAAAGTATGTACTTTTGGTATGTTATTTAATGTAATTTTTTCAGGAATTTATGTTATTTATGATGATTTCTTAGGGTAATAACTATAAGTGGATTGTTTGTTAAAATATATAATTGTCTATAATAAATTAAGAAATCGGTCTCAAAATCAAATAGCTAGCAATCGGAAGATCTAGCTTGTTTTAGGAAATACATAAGAGTAAATCCAGTAAGTATAATATTATCGGTATCAAGGAATTCTTTCTAGTGACGATAAATATGACATTTCCAATTCGTTGCTGTTTTTGGTATTGTTCACACATGTCTGTCAGATTTTAATTTTTGGTTAGCACATTTTTAACTTTTAACTTAATTGTCGAATTTGCGACTTGGTGTAAATAATTTTAGTTGTTTGATTTTGGATTGAAACATTTTTAATCTTTACATCATTTTTTGAATTTAATGCTCAGTTTAATTTTTTTTATTAATTAGTGTTTGGTATAATATTTTTAACTTTTATAATTACTTTTTAACTGTATTTAATAGTGATCAATGTGATTTTGAATTATTATATTTAAAACTTTAAAGGTTTCCTTAAATATTCAAATATCCCACTGGGATAATCCCAGTTTTATTTTTCTTTATGATTCATTATAACAATCTCACAGAATTAGTTTATCATATAATTGACTTTATAAATAACATTAATTATCATAATTTTATCTATTTATAATTAATCAATAATATTATATATAATAATAATTATATTGTCAAACTAAGATTTTCCCATAAATATTTTTAATTGTGTATGTGTAAATAGGAACTAATTGAATTGATGTGTGCATATTTTAGATCAAATCAGTATGTGCTAAGTAAACTGATAAAAACTCATTAAACAAACAATTATACATGTTGATTAAACCAATTAATGTTAATAAATGTCAGTTTTAAAAATGAAAATTATAGATGTGTCGTAATTGATATCCTTTGTAATAATTAATCATACAACCAATAATAATAAGTAATGTTGATCTATTACAAACATAAACAAAACATTTAAACAATGGGGATCGAAAATTTATAATATAGCTTCTATATTATAGCATAATTAAGTATTCATAAATATTATCACGCCTACATTTTCAAAATATAAAAAATTACATTGAATTCTTTATTATTTCACGATATGCAGATAGTTAACATCATTTTAAATATTAACATTAAAATATGAACTTTAAAACAATTTTACTAATTTTGATATGTTATCCAGTAATAATATACATTAATATCGATAATTATATGTTTAGAGCGTAAGTTCACTAGGTATGTTCCAATTTGACTATATTTCATACCACAATGAAAATGGAAAAGAAGTTGATTATTTTAGTAGTTGTGATATGTATATCCGCGTAGAAATACATGAAAACGACAAGTATCTTATATTTATTCATATTTTTATTTAAATTTAGAATTTATATATGGGACAATTATGATAAAAAAAGTTGGTCAAATAGCAACGTTTTGGTATATAGTTTGCCATATACATAATAATAAAACAAGTTTTACAAAATTATATTTTAAAAAATTTTAATTTAATGTCTTTGAACCCTATTTATCCTACTGACGAAAGATTAATATTAACCAATTCAAATTTAATATGTGACCTTAAAAAAGAAAATGATATTCCTGGAAAAGCTTTTAACTACAAAGGGCTGCTAATTCATCCAAGTTATATAAATAAAAATTATCGCCTGTCACAGAGTACGATTCAATGCTTCAACACAATAAAAAAAAATGAAAATTTTAAACTTGAAACTAACAATGATGGAAGATTGCAAATAACTGATATTTTTCAAAATTTGTTTACCAAAATGTTCAACTATAACAATTATTGTTCGATGAATCCCAGGAACATTGCATATCGAAACTATATAAGATTATTTATTAAACGGGCCATTAATGATTTTTTCAATTTTGACGTAAATATCCATGTGTATATGATTGGATCATCTGGAAATGGATTTGGTTCTGTTAATTCGGATTTGGACATGTCAATTGTGTTTGAAGATTCGCGTTCCAAAATACCGACAAGTTGGAATTCATCAACAGAATTTTTAATTATGATTAAAAAAGTTTTGAAGCAATTTAAATGTTTTTGAGACTCAAAATAATTCGAGCCAAAGCTCCACTATTGTCTTTATATGACAATTAAAGTGATACTGTCATAGATTTGACGTATAATTGCTGGCACGCATAATTGCTCAACAGTTATGAGGGAATCAAGATTGAATTCAGTAGAGTCATGATTTTCATAATTTTTTTTAAATTGGCAATCTTTGTAGTTGTTTAAACATTTTTTGGGGTTATCTTTTTTAGAGTTCGTATTTTCTTTGAAAAAAAGCCCAAGAGCATTAGATAAGCGTTTTGTAAATTGAACATTAGAGGATATTTTTATTTTGGAAGATTTAACTTTTTGAGCACTCTTGTAAATACTTAAATTCATATTATTAAGAGAACAATCTAGCATATACACATGACCAGATATAATGATAATATAATGACAAATACAAACAAATATAATGACCAATAATAAATAAATTTCAACCTCCTAAACTCACATCTTACGGGTCAAAAACCCCAATTGTCCCTCTTTTTGAAAATCAAACGAGTTGGAGAATTTAAAAAAATATATACGCTGATGATGATTTTATAATCATAAACATTTTTATAAATTTAAATTTCAAAAAATTATATCTTCAGGGCCAAAACCACAAATTACTTTCTTTTTATTTATGAAAACAGCCCTAGAATTTAAAAAAAAAATATAGGTGGTAGAGTTGTATCCTGTTAACACACAAAAAAATTTCAATCTGAATAAGTGACGCCTGCGTGGTTAAAAAAGCATTTTAGTTTTCATATATTTTTTTTTCGAAATATTTTATTAAAACAACAAATGTGAAATAATTAACTGTCCGAAAATTAAAAAAAAGAAGATTATTCTGTTAAAGCTTATTCCAGTTGGTATAAATACAAAATTTCAACCCCACAAATCTACGCATTCCTGCTCAAAAATAATTTTTAATATATTATCAAACAATATTTATGAAATGTTGGATTAAAATTAAAAATGCAAAAAAAACATTCCTCCGACAATTTCAAAAAAAATATGCATTAAACTTCTACTCATTTCTGATAAAGAAATGTTGGTAGAAATCTATATAATTGATTTCTTAGGATTTTTTTCATTATTTTAGTCATGTTTGGTTATTCACTTTATATCTTTAAATTCAATTCTATCTCGTTTACTTTTTCTTTTATCGATGTTTAAAGTTCTTATCCTTTACTTATACAAAATTGAATGTCATATAATTTAAATAAACTCATTCTCCAATACAGTTTTTCTCAGGACATGTTTATATACAATTTTCAGTTTGAGAATTTAATCCTTCAATGTTCTGCTATTTTGAAAAAAAAATAATTTTGTTTTCAAAATTAGGGTAAAGATGCGGCCAATTTTTTATCTACTGCAGATATCTTATATTTTTCATCAGAATATGTTATATACTCACATAAACTCTAATTTTATAATTTTTTTGAAATTATATTTTTAAAAAGTCACAAAATTGAATTTAACATCAACTTTAATATAACTTAATTCTATATATATCATAAATTTCCTTATATATACACTTTAAAAATGAAATATCTCAAGATTACGATAGAATCACAAACCTTATTAGAATCCTGACAGTGTTATCTAAGCCATACACTATATTTCGTTCTGCTCTTTTAAAATTTTTCCGAAAATGTTGTACAGTGTAATAATCGTATAATAATTATTAATAATTATAATCATTGAACATTAATTCCTATTAATCAGTATAGTGTAATAATTATCGAAGTTTTTCAATAATTCAGAGTCATTAATCAATTAAATTATATATTAAATTTTAAAAAACAGCGACAATATCAAATTAGTTTGAACTAATGTAAAACTTTGAAAATCTTAATGTGGGTAAATAAACTAAATAAACTGAATGTTTACCTATGAATTTTCACATAACGTTTATTTTTATAGTTTCAACGTTGTCATTTTTGATTACTGTAACCAATTTGCACATTTATTTCAGTAATTAATTCATTATAGCTTTAATACATAATTTTTACATTAATAATTAGATTCTGGTCATTCATATGTATTCAATTTTGTTAAAAAAAGAGAAATTACAAAACCCATTACCAAGTTGGAACCTCTAATAATAGGTTTATTCATATTAAATACATTATTATCACTACTGACATGTTTATAATTATATTTAAGTTCCTGGTTTTGGTTTCTCCAAGATTTACTACAAGTGTAACGGTATTTATGACTTGTGCACA
Organism: Intoshia linei; assembly: GCA_001642005.1. Taxonomy (NCBI): domain Eukaryota; kingdom Metazoa; phylum Orthonectida; family Rhopaluridae; genus Intoshia; species Intoshia linei. The sequence continues at coordinate 502 of LWCA01000855.1, read as the reverse complement.
TCTGGAAAAATTTGGCCTTTTTATGCTGAAAAATATTACATTAAATTTTTATATGCAAGCTCTGTATTAGAGACGCTATTGAGGTTTTTTGTTATAATTATTAATTTTTATGCTTATTTCAATCGAAATTATTCATATATTTAGATTGCATTACGATAAAAATGACCCAATTCACGCCAAAGATGCTGCTTATGCTGAATTATTTGTAAATGTTAATGGATATGATGCGGACAATGTCAAATACCTTGACAATAAAAAAAAATATTGTAATAATAATTATAATTAATTAACCCTTAGACATCAAAATATCTTATGTGAGATTTTAAAAATGAGAATATACAATTTAATATGTACACCCCACGACAAAACGTTAGAGCACCCTATAAAAATGCTACTAAAACCATTTTCTGGATACAAATTAAAATAAAATTTAATAAATGTCACTTAGATGACATGTCAAAGTGTATAAATATAATTTATTGCAATTATTCATCGCTAATTA
>LWCA01001217.1:0-11010 GCA_001642005.1 Intoshia linei | reverse complement strand
CCTAAAAATTGTCACAAATAGCATAAATTCCAGAAAAAAATAAAATTATAAAAATCTATATTGTCAATTTCAATGTGATGACATATATTATGTACCGTTTTAATAAATACTTAAAAATACTAATTGTGTATCAATAATTAACTGAATCTTCACTTTATAAACATTTCAGTCAAATTTTACCATTATTGCAAAGGATTGTAATATAAAAATGATATTAACAAAGTTATTTTAGTTTCGTTGTTTAGTTTCTTATTTAAATTTTAATGTTTTAATAATAATGTTTTGAAAATGAAAATTAAAAAATGCGAAGGAATGAATTATATAGATTTTCACCCATATGTCTTTATTGGAAATGTGTAGACGTACAATGCACATTTTTTTTGAAATTTGTAGGATTAATATTTACATTTTCAATTTTTGATTTTAATCGAAATATTTTGGTTGATAATATATTAAAAATTATTTTTTAAAGGGAATGCGTAGATTTCTGGGGTTGAAATTTTGTATTTATATTAACTGGAATATTCTCTATCAGAATAATTTTTTTTTTAATTTTCGGACCATTAATTATGCACATTTTTTGTTTTAATAAAATATTTCAGAAAAAAATATATGAATACTAAAATGCTTTTTTGACCGTGAAATCGTCACTTATTCGGATTGGAATTTTCTATGTGTGTTAACATGATACAACTGTACCACCTGTAAATTTTTTTTAAATTCTCCAACTCGTTTGATTTACAAAAAAAGGGGTTTTTGACCCGTAAGATGAGAAATTGGGAGGTTGACATTTATCTTATACGTTCGGAAAAAACTGTAATTGAAATGTGGCCTTTAAAAATTTATGAGTGGTAGTTATTTCAATAAAGTGGAACACACACACAGACAGACACACAAACAAAAATTCCGTAGCCTTCTATATAAGTTAAGATAAAAATTAATTCTGGAATAGTATTTAAAATCAAACATTATCATATGGAATCCGTAAAAAAGGCATTTTATCGATAAAACTACAGATTACACTTTTTTAAAAAATGAAAATAGTCCTAGAATTTTGAAAAAAATTTCAATCTGACAAAGTGACGCTTTCGCGGTCCAAAAAGCATTTTAGTATTAATTTTAATTTTTTTTAGAAACTATTTTAAAACAAAAAATTTGAAATAATTAACGGCCCTACAATTAAAAAAAAGATTATCCCGATATAGTTTATACCAGTTGATATGTATACGAAATTTCAAAAAAATATTTCACGGACCGGCATTTGGAAACCGCTGATTTATACAATAAATGCATTGTAAAATATGATTTTATTTTAGAATTTGATTACCGAATTTTTGTGTTTAGAGATAAATAAATAAATGTGATTTTGCATTTGAACAAATTCATTCGAAACATTGGTTAAATAAATAAATGTATTCAACAGAATAATAATAATGGAATAAATGACATTAAAATACTTTTCTGGTTTATAATTCTTTGCAAAAAAATTAAAAAAAAAGAAAATACAATTCCTGTCTTTCGAAACTTGAGTAACATTAAAGAATTGATTTTTTGGTGTATTTAAAACAAACAAATTTTTAAGAAAATGAAAATGTTGAATCTTTAGCAAATTAACAACATGAGAATCAAATTTGTTGACAATGAATAATAAGCAATCGATTCGTTGATTCCAATTGAAACAAGTTAAAAGAAGAATAATGTACTTTACAAAAATGGGATCACCATACGAAATTGCGGCAAATTGGTGAATACTTTCATAAAAAATTTTGATCCATTTATCAACTGATTTAACAGTAAAATTGTGTTTGTGAACAATATCAAACATGGTAAAAAAAAGTAAATCTACAGTATCTTTAATACATAAGCATGCACTGTAAATTTCGTCATTCAAAAAAAAATTGGATATATGCTCTAAATGAGTCTCAACGTGTGAAATTCCATTCATTTTAATATATTTTGTTATAATAAGGATAGATACATTTAAAAATGGTATTTTTTTAATAAATGTTTCATTTTCTATCAAATACCAAGGTTGAGATATAAATATAAAATTTAATGTCCAAAATTTTGGACAAGCCGCGTAAATCATTTCTTTCAATTCATACTTGGAATCGGAAATTGTGGTGTAATCTTTAAAATTTTTAGTTTCATCATCAAAATTATTAAAGTAGCCTTCCATATAAGAACAAATGTCAGTTTTGGAAATTGATAGGATTTTACCTGAAAGTTTATATAATGTCGTGTATAAGATAATAATGACCAATTTTTCTGAACCTTGAATCATTTTTTTCATTAAATGGTCCAATAATGTAAAAATTGCATCTATATTTTGATCGTTTTTAATTTCAATAGAATTAACTGTAAAAATGAATATAGATATACATTTAACCAATATTTGTGGTAGTAAATGTATCTGTTGAATATTTAGTACATTTCTTAAAGTTTTGTATAACAGGACAATATTTGACAATTTAAAGTGATGAGAAAAATTATAAATTAAATTGAAAGAATCTAAAAATTTAGTTTTAACGTTGAGGTAGTTTTCTAGGTGCAAGTAACTAATGTGAACCAACCATGTATTGTATTTTTCAGTAATATTAGGACTCTTATAATTAAATTGTTTCAATTTTATCAAGTTATTATTCAAATTATTACATAACGTAGATAAAGATACACCATCAATGGGTTTTGGTACATTATGTAGATTTTTTAAATACATTGTACCTGTGCCGTCCAAATAAGGAATAATTTTATCATTATATTGGAACGTTTCTTTATACAAACGAAGTAAAGATTCAAAGTTGTCTAATCTGTTTATTTCGCCAGATTGCTGATGTAAACGGTTCAATTCACAATTTAAACCGATTGAACCAAAGTTTAAACATTTTATAATAAAAAATAGAGATTCAAAAGAGGCTGGTTTTAAATGATAATATTCCAACAACTGCGTATTACATACAATGCGATCCGAAATTTCCGAGTTTACATTAAATATACCAACAAGCACCTTCGTACAAATCGCCCGAAATTGATCATTGATAGGTAAACACGCAACAATCTTTTTCAACAAATAAACATGACATAATGTTTCAAAAATAAAATCACAATGAAGAGTATAAAAATGACATTTATAAAAATTTTGCGTAATTATTTCATCCTCGTATCTTTCGTTGTAAAACAAATTAGACAAAAAATACATGACACAATATATTATTGATTCCGATAAAGATTTCAATAACCTATTTAAAATGTCACCAAATTTGAAATCTTTAAAAATAACAAAAATGGGCATTTTATCAAAATTGTCCTGCATGAAAACTCCCTCAATTTCATTTCTAACAATGTTTGACAAAATTTTCATTCCAAATACGACTTGTTGATTAATCACACTTTGAACCAATATTATCAAATTTCCCAGCGTATAGGATTCTTCATAATCATTATTTGATAAATATCCATTTATAGTAAAAAATACTTCATTTTCTGTAATTTTATTTTGTCTTTTCAAATTTAAACAACTCAATTCACTGCACGTGTCACTTTTAGTTTCCATTTTATTTGACAGTTTATCTTTTAACCTTGATTTATAATTTAAATCACTTTTATAGTCTTGCATTGGTTTTGGTTTATTTGTCTTTTTTTTTTCATAAACAAATTTCTTTGTCGTCGTTTTCAATATAATGTCTTGTACCGTTTCAGATATATCTGGTTTATTTGTCGGTTTTGATAATTGACATGACGTTTCTTTTCCAGATTTTATAAATTCATCTTGTTTCTTTAAAATTTCAGAGATATTCGTACCGTCCAGTAATTCTCTTTTCATTTGGAAAACGATTGTAGTATCTATAACTACATTATATATAACTATAACTTGTACTTTATTTTTTTTTGGAATCCTAAAATATAAGTTTTCCTACACTATTACACTACATTGTATGCGTGAGGTAACATTTGAAATATTGTCGAATTTTGGAAAAAGGTTATTTGGTCGGATGAATCAAAAATAATGTTACATCGTCATAGTGGTATGGAAAAATTACCTTGTCAAAAAATTGTAAGGATTACAAAAAAATATCAAAACTACAAAATTTTTTGATTTGATAGTGTAATAGTATGGGGTGGCTTTCCTTGCCAAGGGATTAGGAATTTACAAATTGTTGATAAAACCATAAATTCAATTGAATATTCCTCTAAATCAGTAGTTCCTAACCGGGGGTGCATAATTAATTTTTGGGGATGCACAGAGCTATTTTCAATTTTTTTTATATACATTAATATAATAATTAGTTAAAATTTAATTAATTATTTTTTTAAATGAGTGAACTTACATAGTTGATATTTTTATTATCAACAAAAAGATTTCAATGTAAGACATAATTTCATCTTGGTAATACTTAATACGGTAAGTTAATAATTAACGCTCATTGAATTTATTCACAATCATTTAATAATCAAATTAATTTTGTATGATCAAATTTTTTAAGGTATACAAATTATGTATTTTAATATATAAATTATCATTATGAAATAAAAATTACGTACAATTTGGTTTTACCTGTCGTAATGATGGAGATGAAACCGAAAAACCTCAGTGCATTTACTTTTCTGCGTTTTATGCAATAATAGCATAAATACAAACCTCCTACGTAATCACAAGAATATAAACACTCAAACCTCATTGACAGTGTTGAAGTTATCGCTCGAAAAAGAAGACGTTTCGATATAGGTGAAACAGTTGACAATTTATCATTTCTTCTCAATGTAACAAAATTGTAGAGGCATAATATCATGTTCTTACCTGTTTTCTAAACAAAAAAAGCATCATACCATCGGAAACGTTGATCAAACCCTGTACTCTTAACATTGCAGAACTTCTACTTGACGAAAAACAAAAAGGGGCACTTAAATCAATTCCTTTGTAAAATAATTAAAAATTTAGCATAAGTTATCGAACTTCAAGTTATGGATAAACTTCGAAAAAGCTTAGTAAAATTTAGTTTACAATTGGACGAATCTATTGATGTATTTGCAAGATATGTTGTGAATGATAACATTAAGGATATCTGTTTGTGAGTCATTAAATAAAACAAGATAATTGATACATTCGAAATAAATTATATATTAATACATTAAAATATATATAAAATTTTTTATGGGCCCTATAATTTACATTGGCCCCAAATAGAAAAATATTTACATAATCCCTTGATTTTTCTAGTGGCCCTTTTGGAAATATATTATATATGGCTATGATAGCTTAAAATATGATATTTGGTAGTTTTTGGTGTAATATGCTTAATATCTATCTGTTTTGTGACTGAAATTGCCCTTGAAGTAATTATTACTTTTGTTACAACATAGTTTTGTGAGGCTGGATTTTCTATTCTAACAAATTAAACAAAATGAAAAAGGAATAAATTAGATGTCCGTGCCGGTATGCGAGTGAGCCTATAAAAAACAATGCGAAGATTTAGCTTACTTCTCATTTCAAAGCAACAATAACGATCCCATCAAAATTTATGTAAATAAATTTGTTTAATTGTTATATAAAAGTTTTCCGCTACTACTTAATTCGTCTATTTTCTGAGTCTTTAACATTATATTTGAATAGTCTATTTTTGATTAATAAATTTGGTGGTATGACCAGGGCTACTACATTTTCCGATATTTTTCAAAGAAAAATAGATAATATCTACTGGATATTGCAGTAGTACTTACAAAACTTTTAGTGAATATGATAGTTGACACGTTTTCATATTTATAAAGGTTTGAAGTACAGACAGGGTCACGGAGAGGGTCATATGTCCCGTGTCTAAAATCATGAGGGCCTACTTTTTTAATTTATTAATAAATATTGATGAAAAATTCCTTAAGTATATCATAATTTCGATAATCAATACGATTTCCAATGGTTATTTTTATTTTTCATATAATGAACGTTAAATTAATTAATGTATAGAGGTCCATTTTTAAAAAATTTTTTATAGGGGCATATACTTTCCATAGAGCCTTGGCCTACTGCTGGCTCTCTACGACCATTATTATGACCAAATCAGCTTTAATTCTTAAATTGTATCCGTTTAATTTAAGTAACTAGTTAACACTTTATTTATAATTAATATTGTATTAATTGATTTTTAATCAGGAGTGCACAGTCATTAAGGTTAATATTTGGGGGTGCATAGCTTAGAAAAGGTTAAGAACCACTGCTCTAAATGATGAACTTATCTGACTACTGTAATATTAGTATATTTTTACGATCATTTGATTTACTATCTTTTGATAGTGCGCCGATTTATAGACCTGGAAAATGTAATGTCACAGCTACATCGAGACGTTGACATGATATCCACATTAGGGCTGTAACGATTGACAGATAAGAACTCTGATAAGTTCATCTTAAATAAAAAGATATCCAAATCTCGATTCGAACCTAGCCACACAGAATACAATTATATGACTAGTAATAATATTACCAACATCACAGCCGAACCAGTAAATAAACTTAATCCTAGGAAACCAATCAGGCAACACCATTCTATTGACAAACAAAATTTAAGAAACTTAAATTATACCTTAACTATAATTAAATTTGTTTGAACTTAATAAATTGTTTGAAATAATTAACTTAATATCCTTACAGACTATAACCACTCTGCCAGTTAGGCATCACAAGTAAGTTATATCAAAAGTATATATTCGAATCTCGATTAGTATGATAGCGATATATCACTACAAAGGCAACAATTTATTTTTTAAATGTTGTTGCTACAGAGATGTTTATTAATGTTCGAGAAAACTGCCAAAAAATGTGCCATAGTAAAGTTCAAATTTGTCCAAGAATGTGCCGTAATATTGTCATATTCTGGTGACCCTAATCCACATTAACCTAATTTAAATTAACATGTATTAATTTTTAGTTACTCCAGAAAACAAACTTGAAAATTTTAAAATTATATTTATTATAAATTAAATTAATATTCAAAATAATGTTCACTTTCAGAGCCTGATCCATCTAGTCTGACCTTGGTCTGAGTTTTAACATTCGTAAAATGTTGTAATGGGTACGTATTGTAATTTCTAAAATAATATAGTACAGTAAAAATTAAATTGAATTATTATAATAATTAAACTTGTTCCGGGTACCCTAACTATGCAATATTTTTATGTTGGATAAAATCCTCGCATATCAGTGTTTCTAAAATTTTGTACAGTATACCTCGTCTAGTCCGTTATTCGCCAACATTTTTTCAAACTACAGTCCTCGACGAGGACTCGTACTCAGATCTGAATAAAGGGCATGTCAAAAAATTGTATTTTTCATATGCATTTTACAGCTCAGCGTTTTAAGTTTTATTGCTCAGATTTATACATTGTATAAAACAAATATGTAAGGAAATGTTAATAAAATACTGCTTTTTTTTAAAATAATAGTAAAATTTATAAACACTAAATTGGTTAGCAGTTTCCTATAAACTAGGTTCCATTATTCGCCAATAATTTTGAATTTATTCCAAAAACCAAAAAAATTAATTCCAATATAATGACAAAATTGGACAATGACGCAAAAGGGGTCAATAAAGACTAACTGGTTATTCATAAAATATTATTTAAAAATTAATACAATTATTATTAAAAATTACCTTGAATCGTCTTTCATACAATACATAATTTCAGGTATTTCCATTCCGTTAAAAGTACAAGCTATGCTGGTTGAATATGCTCCCATGTTAGGACACATTACTTTATCACCAATATTACATTCAATCATTTTACATTGCTTATTTAAACAATCGAGGCAATCACAAGTTGGACCCCAAATACTGCAATCAAATAATTCGCTTTCTTTACCATCAATCTATTTTTTTATGTATTTATATTAATAAATGATTGTAAACTTTACAAAAAATAGTGTTATTATTTGATTTTATTTATACTCATTTTCTTTTACTAATACACATTGTACTTGCTATATATAGTACATAAAATGTATTACCGATTTACAAGCATAAAATTTTGGAACGGAATTCTCAGTTAATACTGCATTAAACAAACCATAAACACCGTCGTTCAAATAATACATGAAACTTTTGTCGCTTTTGTTGCATCCTAGTTAATAAATAATTATCGTTTCAAAAAATTAGCAAATAAGACATGCTCAAAGAGCATTTCATATATTGATAGTCATTAAAAAACCTGATGAAATTTCCAATAAGGTTGATAAATATACTCAAGAAATAATATTATCTTTATTAATGAGTCATAAAAAATAAAAAATATATAGTAAAAATTAAACAAGATTCCACCCCTTAGCATGAAAATATATTACATTTTTTTTCAAAAAATGTTCATGTTTCTAAAATTTATAAATATACGTGCAAATAGATGTAAATATAAATATCATAAAACGTTTCACGTCGTTCAGTTTCGGAAAATTTTTTTCAATCAAATGAACAACTATGAAATGTTTTAACTTTTTTGGTTTTTTAATTATGGTTAAAGATCAAAACTGGACCAACAAAGACTCCTTGGAATTGACAAAAAAAATTTAGTAATTATAAAAATAATTACCCGCTATATCCACAATAAGATCATCTGTGACATCATTGGTTCTAAAAATAGTGCGTTTTCCAATAATATTAGAAAAAGCCGTAAGACAAGTTGTAACAAAATAACGTCCAGGTTCAGCTATAATTTTGATATTCATATTGACTGGGAAATATTTATCCAAAAACTCGTTAATACCTTGAGAAACCTAGAAAGATTTGAATTAAATTGTATAATTTGTATAAAAAAATAAAAAATATAAATTTACTTGTCCAAAACTCACAATTCCATCATCTGTTCCAGGGTAACCACCACCGATATCCAAATACTCGATTTTACACCCTATAGATTGAGCAATATCGAATATTTTCCTAGCTTGTTGAATAGCCAGCGGAAAAGCATCAAGATCCCAACAACCACTTCCAACATGGAAGGAAATACCTACCACATTAAGATTCAAATCAATAGCACATTGCAATAATTCTTCAACTTCTGACATGGAACATCCAAATTTTAAGCCTAGCGGAAGCATAACCTTGTCAGTTTTTGGAGGACAAAATCGAATAAACAAATCTGCTTCAGAATAATGTTTTTTAATTTTGTACAATTCATTCTTATTGTCAAACATGGTTTTCGTTACACCATTTTCTTTGGCGTATTTTATGTGAGAAATTTGTTTGCAAGGATTAGCGTACACAATTCGGTTACAATTTGCAACATTTAAAACACTCATAATTTCATTTTTACTTGCACAATCAAAGTTGACACCGCCAGAAGCCATTACAGATAAAATTGCGGGATCGTCATTGCATTTCACCGCATAAAAAGGTTGAACTCGTGGTAAAACCGCTTTCCATCGTACAATTTTGTCTACAATCTCTGATATGTTTATTATAGCAAAATGGTTTTCATTGTCGGATCTTTCTTGAATTACTTTATCAAAGTAATTTCCCAAAGCTGAAAAAGTATAAGAACAATCCATTAGTTTTATCAACTGGGGTCCCAAGGTACTTCTGCGTTTATATCTATATTTTCACGATGTAAAACAACAGGACTTTGATTGATCAAGCGGAGAGAAAAGTAGTTGGTGATCAAAATGCCTTCACAAAAATTTTCAAACTGTTTCAAAATGTTGCCTTTTATATAATAATCTAAATTTAACTATGAAAATATGTTTCACGTGGTAAATTGGTTTAATCGCACCTGAGTAAACAAAATTCAATAGAAAAACAAATAGTTTTTAGAAAATGTTCTATTTATAGTTTTTTATACAATTAAAAATTATTTTTATCGAAAAGTGTTTAGCAATCGTGAATCAATCACCTGTAGAAAGTTGAATGATTCTTCTTCTGTTATTTTTGTAATTATTATAAACTTTCAAAACATTGTTTCCGTTTTAAGAATACATCAATCCAATGAAGCATTTAATTTTTTAAAATTTTAATTCATTAACAGTAATAATATAAAAAAAATGTAGCTATGGCTTTGACATTAATATATTGTTAAGTTGTATCCGTTTACTTACGTTAATTAATATAAAGGATACTTTCAATTTTTTACGTGTTTTTTGAGGATATTAAAGTTTAAACGTAATTCAAACTTCATTTATTCAGTATAATAACCTTTTAAAACTTTGTTAACGCCACGTTTAATTAAAACACGAATTAAATTTAAAATACAAATTACAATTATGTATTAAGAAATATTTTATTCATGAATGAGAACATACAACCTGATATTACCAAATTACTATAAAGTACATGTTCCATATACCCAATGTATATTACAGGTGTTCAATATAATTCATGTATTTGTTACTACACTTTGTAAAATTTACAATGTTAGGTTTTACGCAATTCATTTTTATTATTTTATTTATTTACTAGCTTGACTGTTTTTCGTACAAACAATAGGTACTAGATACTAGGTAGCTCTGGAAAATAGGGGCTTTTTGAATTCTTCCATACAAATAAATCATTAATCCTTACTTATATATAAAAAAATTTCATTGTATAAAGTGATTTAGCTTAAAATACAGGTTAATTCCTCGTTAAGGGAATAATTGGTCCTGAAAAAATTTTATTTCCTTAACGAGCAATTAATTAGTAATTTTTATAAATATATAAGTATAAATTAAATCAGTGTTCTCGATTGGGTCTAAAATTATATGCCTGGGATCCGTGAGATTCAAATAAAATATACAAAAATTTAAAAAAATCCCACTTTAACCCACCATTAATAAAATTTAATAAAAAAGCCATAGACATTAATATAATATAATATAATATAATAATATATAAAATAATAATATATAATATAACATAAGTTCCAAATATTACGTGAGGATAATTTCATTAATACAATTGATAAATTGTTCGATATTTAGCACATAAATGCCGAGTTGATAAGACACATCCTGAAGACTTGTGTTTTTTACGTGATCAGAGAAATGAAAGAAAGATG
>LWCA01000884.1:0-15964 GCA_001642005.1 Intoshia linei | reverse complement strand
TTTTAAAACACTTTTTCAACAATCTAAAATAAATAAATTTTTTTCTAATTAAATGTGTAAATTTCAATCTAGATTCGTGTTAGTTTCATTAATTAAATTTCTTTTTGTTTTTAAAATTAATAATATATATAAAATAAGTTTTAAATTGAATAATTATCAGAATTATGATTCTTTACACTATTTTCTTTTGTTTTTTTGATTTTACAACTTGACAAAATTTTCTTTATATCCTGCATAAAAAAAGGTTGGTAAATTAAAAAATTGAAAAATGAATACAAACTGGTAATTTGTTAGTTATAAAAAGTCACAAGGCCATTTTAAAGTTATGATAGATATGATAGTTGAGGTTAGTTTCCTAAACCAAAAATGTAAAGGTATTTTATTAAACTAAAAATTATTCTCTACTGTAAATATAAGCATAAGTTTAGAATTTTTATTTATATTTAGTTTAAATTTTAGTTCCAATGTTTGATAAATTTATTGACAAATTAAAAGTAAATGGTTATGTTTCAGAGGAATCAATGTTTGCAATAGAATATGATTTTAGAGTACCTTCCGGTAATATAACCATCATTTAGTCTAATGTTGATATTAAATAGAAGATTACATCAAAACCCAACTAGAGAATATATTTAAAAAAAGTAAAAAAAAAAAGATGATAGTTACACATTCGTATGGAGGTATAATGACATTACTAGCATTGTCTAAAATGAATAATGAATTAGTAAGAGATAACGTAAAAAGTGTCGTGTTGATTTCGTGTCCTTTAGGTGGAGCAACAGAGTCACTATTTGCATACTTGACGGGGCAATTTCATAGTAAATTTGATTTAAATTTCATTCTTTCAATACTATTAAAACATACTTTGCGATTATGCACCACCATGTATTTGTTGATGTCTAATATAAAATCTCCAAACTATTCTAAAACGTTATTGACGAAATTTGGAAAAAATTATACTATGCACAATTTGGAGTGGATCATTGGCTCGCGTCGTTATAATGAATACAAAAAATATCAAAAAAAAATGCAAGAATTGTTTACATATTTAACAAAATTTCTGGAATCGAGTGGTAAAAATTCTCCATTCACGTTATACTGCGTATACGGAATAACAACGACACCCCATACTGTATTATCATATAATTATGATAAAGGTACAGTAGATGTAACTACTGGAGACGGGAGTGTTGAAGAAAGCAGTAATTATTATTAATATTTTATTATCAATTAAAAATTTTCGTTTAATAACTAAAATCTTTGTTTAGGTTTAGAATTATGTACAAAGTATACCAAGACGGAAAACCGAAAAAAAATTACATTGGATGACAAAATTGATCAACATGTTTTTATATTGAGATATGAAGAAGTTGTATTATTTCTAGCTAATTTGTTAAATTAACACATAATGAAATTAAAAATTATATTAATAAATATTATGCATTTTTTAATTTATCAGTTTTATAAAGGTATATGGTAGGTGTCCACGGCCTTCTCTCGGTTACAGTATTATTTATACAGGAATTCAATAATACCAATCCTGTGCAACTCTATGACCAGCTATTACGAGTCTCAACATTTTATTTCTGATCAGTGATCAATGACCATTATGGTGTATATTTCATATATGTATTTTAATTTCATCTTAAAATCACTTTCAGTGACCGTGATTTTTTAATTTTAACAGCGTTTATCCATGTTGTAATTCATGCGGAATCCTCTATATTTCCTTAATCCTCAACCTAAATAATTTAATTTTTTCTATTATGGTCCATTTTTAGCCGACAAGTAGTAAACCAACCAATACATAATTTAAAATTTAAATGTTTGTTTATATATCCTAGTTATTTTAATTTAAAAATGTTAAAATGGATATAGCAGTATATCCATCTTGGTTAGAAATTGCAAAGACGAATATACGTAAAACGCAGGTAAATTTATTTAAAATCTAAAATTATATTTTATAAGAATATATTCACTTGATTAAAAATTAATAGGAATGAAATTATTAGATAATTCAATAAAATTAAACATCAATTGTGTAGCAATGATATAAAAACAGAATTAATCAGTTTATGAAATTGAAAGCCATACGGTCAATACCTATTTTTTTGAAATTGTAAGATAAATATTTAAATTTTTCATTTTAATTCAAAAATTTTCAAAATATTCGTTGATAACATACAGCAGGGATACCCAACCTGTCGATCGCAGATGATTTTCTAGTTAATTGCCAAAATTAAACTCGAAATTCAATCCTTCAAGATCAGAAACCCCAATTATCCTTTTTTTAATTCAAGTGAGTCCTAGAAAAAATGAAAATATACAATAACGAGCTTGGCTGATTTGTACTATGTACAAACAGCACCTAGCTCTGCCGAGGGCCGACATTTTAATTTTAACATTATAAATTAAATCGTGTCTTTCGTATTTTAGAGCCAATAGTTTGAAGATTTTATATAAACTTTATTGAGAAAATAAAATTTTGTTTGTTTGTTAACAATATACCTCAGTGATAGTAAAAGTTGTTTTAGTGTACAAATAGACAAGATAAAAATTTACTCTCGACGTATTTTCTAATTTTATCGATAATTTATTTCCAATTGTTATAAAACTGTATTTTATACTATAAATAATATTAATAAATTTAATTTTTAATCAAATAACAAGAAAGTACAGAAAAAGGAATGACAATTAATCAATAAATTAAAAAATACATAATTAATGTTTAATTGTTACATTATATTATAACAATCTGTATAAGATTTGAAATCTAAAATAAAAACTTTTTTAAAAAAATTTAACTTATCGATAATACTTTGCTACACGGGGCTGAACATCTCCATTTATACACACCTTTTTGGAAAAAAACATCTGCCGGTTGCACAATGGTATATACATCTCAATGATCTAAACTCGAAATATCCATGCTCATTATAATAAGTACGATAAATTCAATAAATTATAATTCAATTTGGTGGTTTTATGTGAATATTTATTTTTTCAATAAAGTTTATGGTTCAAATCACTTTTATGAATCCATTAAAAAAAGACTACCAAAAATGTATTACCGTACTATTAGATTTTCAACGTGAATTTATTTTTTTGGTATAATTAATAAGACGTCTCATCTTCTTAATTTTGGCGTTTTTTCTAATGAATATTGCTTTTCTTTTTGTCATTTTATTTCAAATTTTAATGAGTAAAAAAATAACACGTTTTCAGTTAGTATAAATTTAATTTTATATTTTATATTATGTTGCTGTTGTGTCATAAATTAATTATAGTTTACAAAATTTTTTGAAAATGATAATTTGAAATTTAAAAATTGCGTAGCAATGAAAAAAATTCCGAAGGAATCAATTATATAGATTTTCACCCATATGTCTTTACTGGAAATGTGTAAACGTACAATCCACATTGTTTTTGAAATTGTAGGATCAATATTTACATTTTCAATTTTAATCGAAATATTTGAAAAATATTGGTTTATAATATATTAAAAATTATTTTTCACCGGGAACGGTTGATTTCTGGGGTTGAAATTTTGTATTTATATTAACTGGAATAAGCTCTATCAGAAAATCCTTTTTTTAATTTTTGGAGCGTTAATTATTTTACATTTTTGGTTTTAAAATATTTCGGAAAAAAAATATATGAATACTAAAATGCTTTTTTGACCATGAAGTCATCATTTATTCGGATTGAAATTTTTTATATGTGTTAACATGATACAACTCTACCACCTATAAATCATTTGAAATTTTATGGCTGTTTTCAAAAAAAAAGAAAGGGAATTTGGGGTTTTGGCCATGAAGGTATAATTTGTTTAAATTTAAATTTATGATAATGTTTATGATTTTAAAATCAGCATATATATTTTTTAAATTCTCCAACTCGTTTAATTATCAAAAAGAGGGACAACAGGGGTTTTTGACCCTTAAAATGTGAAATTGCGAGATTGAAATTTATCTTATTATACGCCCGGAAAAAACTAATTGAAACGTGGTCTTCAAAAAATTCTAAGAGTGCTAGTTATTTCAATAAAGTAGGACACACAGACAGACAAACAAAAATCGCGTCGCATTTTATATAAGTTACGATATTAATTTTAATAATTTTATAATAATTATAAAAAATACTTAATATGATAAAGATTTTAAAATTATCACCATTATGATACATTTCAATTTAAAAACCTTATATCGTCTCAACAAAAACTCCAAAGTACCTTTTTTTTAAAAATGAATATAATCCTATAAAATTATAGATAATTTTTAAAAAAATTACAACTGATACAGTTATATACAGTTAACAAACACAAACAATTTAAATATGACAAAGTGACACCTTCACGGTCAAAAAAGCACTTTAGTATTCATTTTTTTTATTTGATAATTATTATTTTTATTTAACCATATTATTATAATAATATTATAATTATAGCAAAAACCGTTTATATAAAGTCCACAACATAAAAACTAAAAAAATATAAACTACATTACTGTAAATTCTTGTAATAAAATTAACTAAAATTGCGTTTAGGAATGGTCCGATTACATAAAAAATTTTTCGGTATCTTTGAGTGAAAACTTGAAACAAAATGGAAAAGAACTGAAATTTGGCCGTTTATCAAGCGAAGAAAAATATTCATTAATAGATTCCCAAATAGCAGTACTATCTAAAAGTGACTTCCACAAACAATTGACAGATCGACTCCATTTACAAATACTGAACTCAATAAATGAAAGCGTCGAAAATGTGATGAGATCAGAATATACTTTAAATACAAAACCCGAATTAATATTGACAGAGATTATTGAAGCTAGTTCTGCAATTTTGACTAGATGGCCTCATTTGACTGCAAGATTGGGTGTATTTATAAACCAACCATTGACCAATGGATTCAGAAAAGTTATTTGGAAAATTTTGCTAGATAATACAACACGTAAATTAAATTTTGATCAATTTGAATTCCTTTAATACCATTTTTTTAGTAAGAAAAAAATTAAAATGTTATTTTACGGAAACAAAGAGAGATTTAAACACAGTGGAACCAAAAATCCAATCTTATTGTAAATGGATATTGGATTCAAAATTTTATCCCGATTTGGCGAACTCTTCTTTAATACATAAAACAATGTGTTCGATATTACAATATTTTAAACTCAATGAATTAAAACCTGGTAAAGAAAATACCATTTTAAAATCGCATTACTTATTTTTATTGCCGTTTATTCAAAACATGTACGATAATTATGGACAGTAAATTGTTTAAAATTTTGGAATAATGTTAATTTAGATCTGAATTTACTAGTCCAAATATGCTTGTTCGGATTACTGAATTATATTTATCATTTATTAGCACAAAACCAGAGTTATTTGGAAATGAAAAGGTTAATATTATTGGTACATAATTTTTTTAGAGATGAGATAAAAATTATTCATTTATTTTAATGATTTATAGGCTAAAGCAGAATCAGAATTTTGTAATCAAATATTGGATCATTTACATAAAAATAACCCCGAAACTATTAAAAATATCGTCAAAAATTTTAATCTTAAAATTGATGGGTAATTTTACTTAAATTTCAAGTTGTTTAATGTATTCTTTAAACAAGGGGTTCTCAACCGGGTTTTATAAACTTTTTGGTGTAACTTTTCATTTATAAGTCAGCATTTCAATTAACTAGAATAAAAGAATGAAAACACGTGTTTAAAATATTACCTTTTTTTTATTCAATTTTAATTTAAGTTAACGTTAATATAAAATGTAATGAAAAATATGTTACAAATTACAATGCATTACAAATTCATTTAAAAAAAATAAAATATTCAATAAAACATAAATTAAAAAATTTAATGCATCGAAACCTTTTTAAATCCAATTTTTATTCAGCTACAATTGTATAATATTAATTATAATTTTAGAGAAGAAAACGAACAAAATCAATTATTATTAGATACCATTTGTTTTATCATATTACCAGTTTTGTCGTGTTATTTTGTGGGATATTGTCAATCCCATGTAACAATGTTTTTATGGGATCAGTATATTATTGGATTCAATTCAAAAAATTATACAGATCAATTATTAGTTTACGTATCTGCCATTTACATATCATTGGTGGTTCCAAACATAGAAAAAATTGATGTAATTAGTTTACTACTTTAAATATTGATGTATGATTGTTTTTGTATTAATTCTAATTAATGAATCAGCGGGTGCACAACATTTAGTTTAAAAATTATATATTTAAATTGCATTATAATTACTAATTACATAGATTGATACTTTGATTCTATCAAATATTTACACTTTTATTTTTAGACAGAATTTCAACAAAAATTAATTAATATTAGCAACAAATTGACTGTAACACAATTTAGCGTACAGGTAAATATTGTACAAATAATAATTATTATAATGTAATTTTATTGTTTTATTTACATGTTACTAATTTTGTAAGTGTATTACACCATATATTTTATGAATGAAATGCTTCATTTTAATTATTTACTCAAATATGACTTTTATAGTAATTTTTACAGAGTTTAATTTTGACGCAAAATTAAATTTTTTTTCGCCGTTAAATACCAAAAATATTTCGTGTAAGCCCTATTTTGAGTTTATTTGATTGATGCTCTAATTCAAGAATTGAAATAATAAAAATTGAATACAAAATTTGTATACAATATTTATAAATCGAATATAAAATTAAAAGATTCTGAATAAATCAATCTTTTTTAGCTATCACCGTTTGTTGAAAATCTACAAAAATGTATATCCACGGATTTATCAACAACACAATTATCTTTTGAAAATTGTAAGTAGAATTTTATTTTTAATTTAAATATAGTCAATACATTAAACCAGTGATTCTTAACATGTACGCCATGAGTAGTGTTAAGGTGTGACGCAACAATAATTGAGTTTATTTTATAAAAAAATAAGGGGCCTTTTGTAGAATAAGCCCACTAGAATAAACTTTTAAATTTGAACTTTATTTAATTTTAAAAAATATGTAACTTACGTAATACATACTAAATTGACTATATTTCACCCGATATGCATGAATTAAATGAATTTAATCTTTCCAAATTATAAGAAATACTACTGAAACAATAATTTATTGCAGAAATGTAGTCTTATTAGGCAGTTCTAAGACTTGTCTCGTCTGATATCGTCAGATGTATCTTGCAATGACGGTCACAGATGGAGATGTTCGTGTAAAACTGAAATTTAGTTACGTCACTCTAGCTTTTTCGAGAAAAGTAAATTATCAATAGGTATATATTGATTTAATGTATATTATATTGTGTTAAAAAAAATAATTCAATTTATTTACTATTGGTCCTGTAAATTAACGTCTCATACATTTCTTGAAAAAGACCTGAAAATGTCTACCAAAACTGCGGTTGATTGGAAAAATTTTATGAGGGATTACATTAAAAAATAGGAGGGGAGGGGATTGACGAACGAATTGACGAAAATCAGTTTACCAAGCGGAAGTACAATCGCGGTGAAGTATACCCTCAACAATGGATTTTATATTTGTAAATTATACCCTCAATAAATATTTTTATTTATCGCAATAATGTAATTAATCACTTAATGCATATATTCTTAACTAAGTAATTATACATATTTTAATATTCTAATAAAACTGAATACATTTATTTACAAAAGTTATATTTTTTAAAAATTAAATAAAGTTCAAATTTAAAAGTTTATTCTAGCAGGCTTATTCTACAAAAGGCCCAAAATAAGATAATAATATAATAAGATCAATATAAATAAAATACAATGTAGTATGATTAATAAGTATGTAAAATCGCATCGTAATCGTTAAAATTTAGGAATCGTCGCATTACTAATATTTAGTTAAATATTTACTAAGAACTGAAATTTATTTGATAAAAGGAGTTATCAATTTGATTTTGTATAGTATATTTATATCTAATTAAGAAATCATTATCAAGATGGAAACACCTGTTCTCGTCCGATCACAGAAGTTAAGCATCTTCGGGCCTGGTTAGTACTTGGATGGGTGATTGCCTGGGAAGACCAAGTGTCGTATTTTTTATTGTAAATTTTTCATTGATAAAATAAAAATGAGGCTATATTCTCTACACATGGTAAATTATATGGTTCAGGTGACTCGGTTTAATTGGTTTTTGATTGATTTGTTGAAATTAAATGTTGAAATGAATACTAAAATGCTTTTTTAATCATGAAGGCGTTACTTTGACAAACTGAAATTTTTTGGGGTCATTTGGGGTTATGGATGTGAATAAACTTTTTTGTGATTTATGATAATGTTGATGGTTTTAAAATCTTTATCAGATTGTGTATTTTTTATAATTCTAGGACTCGTTTGAATTTTAAAAAAAAAATCATTAGGGTGTTTGACCTTGAATCACTCAATTTCTGAAAATGAAATTTTCGATAAAATACCACCCTCGAAAAACTGTATTAAAAATGGGTATTATTAAAACTCTACGCCTACTACTTTCTTAAATAAATGAACAGACATATATTTATAACTAAATTATTTTATATATAAAAAAAATTTTATTAATCAGCAGACACTCCAAATTGACAAATACAATTTTTATTATGAACGAAATGAAAATTGTGAAAAATGTGAATCTAATTTTTCGTTTAAAATTTTATTCATATTTTTCAGAGAACATTGTACGCTTTTTTATTTTTTTCGATCGAAAGTTAACTTTTTTCCTGGATATAACTCATTTTATATAGAAAAACTTAAAATAATGAAAAAAGTGGTTAACTTTTCACTTTTTTTTACGCTATTGTAATGTTATCGATTCCACACTAAATCGAGTCTTAAGTCGATAAATAAAAATCAAAAATGAGGTCACCATTTGGGTATATTTTAAAAATATACCCACATATAAATTTTCGTTGAGGTGCCGAGGAGGGATCTCGGAGTAAGGTAGGTTCGGCTATTCTCAAATATATAGTGTATTATATTTTTGCAATGTTCCAACACTAAACATTTCTCCGTCTGGTGTATTGGATATGATTATTTAATAATACAATTATTATAGTGAATATAAAACCTTGGATTTTATGGGATATTGGAACATTACCATATTTGGAAAATTTAAAAAGCAGGAGATTAGATAATGAAAGAATACGAAAAAAATTTATAGAAAAGCAAAGAAGAGACCAAGAAACGATACATAAAATGTTCGTAATAAGATTATTTTAATAATACATGCGTAGAGAACTAAAAAAGAAAGATGATGTACCAAAACAAGTAATAGCTTCTCTACCAATAAGATCCTCTGATACTGATATGATGGAAAAAAAATTAGAAAATGAAAAAATTGAAAGACTACGCGATCAATTCAGATCTAAACAAATTATACAACAATTGAGAAGAGAAATAGATGAATTAAAAAGATATAAAACTGTTTTTTTGTTTGTTTTGTTAATCATTATGTTTTTAGTTCAACATAAGATCAAGATCGCCAAGTGTTCAATCTTTCAAATCTGAGATTGCGTGATTTTTTTCATTTATATTATAAACATAATTATTTGTGGATCCACATGAACCTTAACATTTATAAATTTTTTATTATTACGAATGGGTCTGTGAACCAATTTTGAACTAATATTTTTAACATGGATCACCCATCAAGTCCACCAATACATTTAAAGTCATTGGTGGTTATGGGGACGACGAAAATTAGACTATATTTTTTTTGTTTAGAATAGAGGTAAGGAAATTTTTTAATTCGACTTTTCCTGGTCCATTTACATATTTACATATCATTCTGTAATAATAATTAAAATAAAACAATAATTAGATCATTGTTTGTTCCACCCGTACCAGCTCCATCATTAGCCACAAACTCATTAATAGGTGACCCAGAAGCCGAAAAACCACATATAGTCAAGGAGAAAATTGTAATAAAAGAAATAATTACATCATTCCTTAAAAAAGCCAATATCGCCGTAAATCAATGTAAGCGAATTAATAAACAAATAAATAAAACTTGATGTAATTAAATATTTTAGTGTGTCACGGTGAAAGCCGAGTAAAAGACGATTTGAACGAAGAATCAATTCAAGCAATAATTGAACATCAAGAAGATGTGAAGGAAGCAGAGGTAACACTTTTATTGATCCAGATTTAAATTAAAATAGATTGAAGTATTTGGAGCTCCAATAGATAAGGATACATTCAAAAATATCAAAAAAACAGAAAAAGAAAGATTATCATTGCTATTGATTAAGAAAATTAGAGAAAAAACAGAATTGAGACGATTCAACGAATTGCACCAAAAATAAAAGAAAATAAATATTCAATATTTATAAAATATAAAATTTATTTAAATCTATTAGATATTTTTAGACAGGTCTTTCCATTTAGTTTTAGTCTAATTGATTGCAAATATTCACCAGTTTCAAAGGAAACTTTAAGGATGCGATGGCTCAAAGTCATTGGTTAATGATTTATATATTTTTACTACGACCGATAATTATAATTTCACAGTAAATTTTGGACGGTAAATTTTTAATAATAACCGGTGGTCAGAAAAACTAATTTTGGAATGACTGTACTATATTAATCGAATAAAAATAAATATGATCAAAAAAAAAACACGAATATGATGTAAAATAAACCTGATAAATTTGACAAATAAATAGATAAATTGCGATGAAAACATGCAAAACAAAAGTTTAATTGAATCTGTCGAAATGTTAAATTTGCGGAAAATGATAACATTTTCCAATATATACAGCAAACGTTTTAATTATACTTATAAAAGTTCACAAATTTACCTATTAAAAAATATTAATAAATACCATGTACCATGTTGTGCACATTTACAAACGAAAAATGCAAACCAAGAAACTAAAATTGACAATTCACCACATTCCAAAACAACAGATATTGGGCGTTCGTATATTCAAAAAAAAACTGAAACCTCCAAACCGAATATTGTAAATATAACAGTCAAGCCAAGTTTATACCAAAGATTTAAAGCTGAACTTGTTCGTTATAAAGATGGTTTTCGATTATTTTTCATTGAAATTAAAATATCGACTCGACTCCTAAACAAAGTTACCAGAGGAGTCGGTCTGACTCGTCGAGAAAAACAACAGGTTTATTAAATGGATGAAACAATTGCATTGTTCATTTAGTTACTTTTTAGTTGATTCGCACGATATCTGATATTTTTCGAATGTTGCCATTCACTGTCTTTTTGGTTGTACCTTTTATGGAATTTTTATTGCCATTTGCAATTAAGTTATTCCCCGGTATGCTTCCAAGTACATTTAATGAAAAGGATAAAGAGGTTTGAATTTTTTTCAAAATGATTGATAATTTAGTTGACAAAAATTGAAAAGAAACTCAAAGTCAAATTAGAAATGGCGAAATTTTTGCAAGATACGATTGAAGCGTCAAATGTAACCAATTTATCTTTAAAATCCAACAATGATTCTGTAACGCAAGAATCTTTTTTTCTTTTTTTGAATAAGGTATATTTATTAAGTTACATTCCAACATTGCATAGATAAGAACTAAAGACATTTCTGTGGATAACAAAGATATTATCAAATTTTCAAAATTATTTGAGAATGAAATTACTTTAGAATCATTAAATCACTCTCAATTAGCTGCTCTATCACGATTGATTGACATTTCGCCCATTGGAACCAATCTATTTCTACGATTTCAAATTAAAATTAAACTTAGACAATTGAAAAAAGACGATGAAGTTCATAAAATTTAAAATTATTAATATTAAAATCTTGTTTAGTTAATTATGGCAGAAGGTATTGATTCGTTAACGCATCGAGAATTGCAGGAGGCAAATAGGGCAAGAGGTATGAGAAGTCTAGGCGTAACTCAAGACAAATTACGAATTCAATTAGAACAATGGCTGGATTTACATTTAAATAATAGGGTGCCTACTTCTTTGTTGTTGTTATCCAGAACTTTGTATCTCCCTGAATGTCTCACTAAAGAAGAAAAACTTAAAGCTACCATTTCATCTCTTCCTATGGAGGCAGAGAAAAGTGCTGCTGAACTACTTTCAGAAGTCACGGGAATGGAACCACATCCTTCTAAAAAAATTGAAGAAATTAAAATGGAAGAAGCGGCAATCGCTGCAGAGTCCATCAAAGATACTGATACTATTAAAACACTACCCGATGAATTACTCAAGGATCATGCTTTGAATTTGTCCGATGGTTTTACATTTATCATTTTAAACATTTTTTTTAAACGTAAAACTATGGTGAATCGTATTTTATAATGGTGAAAGATTACCTAAGAATAAGTTATTTAATAAATATATTCATTGGTATATTTCAGTGGTTCCCGATTCAATTAGTGTTTAAACAACCATTTCAAAATATTTATTTTCTTGGATTTCAAAGGAAACATAAAATATAAAACGTTTATGAAAAAAATTAACGGTTGTTTCTCATAATATTTGATAAAATTGTGTTTTTCAAAAACATATTTAAAAACATAGGATATTTACCTTAAGCATTGTTAAAATTGTTTTTTTTTAAAAAAATATTGAAAAAAGGTGTTTTTTCTTATATCAGTTGATAAAATAATAACGGCCTCTAGGTTTTGGGATAAATTTCAAATATCAGGCAACTAATAAATATTAAAAATTATTCCATATAAATAAACAAAAGTTGATAAAATTATTTTTTAAATTTTATTTGAATTTAAAAGACCCAGGAATATAATTTTGGACCCAAGGGGTCCAGGGAGCATTAGTCTATTGGACATGACACGGAAGTGCAATCCAAAAAAATATTTTTTAAAATTTTTCAACAGATACGTTTTAAAACTATATTATCAAAATGTGTTTAATATTTCAAATTTAGATAGTGAGCTAAATAAAGCAGTGAAAACATCAAGTTTACTAACCGAGGATGGACCTGGTAATGAAAAAGAACAACTCGTTCGTCTCAAAGAGGATGTCGGGGAATATAACGATGTTTATATTTTAGATAAACTTGATTAAAAATTAAATTTTAGGATTTGAAGGATTTGAGAGACGTTGCAGAGAGCATTGGTTATAAAGGAGACAAAATAACAATGACAAAAGGAGCTAAACGATTAAAAAAGAAATTGTTTAAATTAATCAGCCAGATGGACAAACTCAATATAGATTCAAACCCAACCAACGATAAAAATGAGTAATTTTTTTAAACTTTGAGCATTACCTCTTCTTTTAGGATAAGCTTTTTGCACGACATTATGGAAATTGTTAAATTTTCTGAAAAAATGAAAAAAATGAATTCCGATGAAAAACTTAGATTTATTAGTCCAATATTTTCTTCTAACGATGCTGATTCTGAAACTAATATTGATAAAGCAATTAGGGTAATTTATTTATCAATTTTAAAAATCTTTCTCTACATTTCGTCCAAATCATTAGTTCCCGATTCCCCGATTTCTAAATATTTATTTGGACCCCAAAAAAAAGAACAAATATAAAATATTTATGAAAAATTTAGTAAAAACGTGAGTTTCAAAAAAATATTGGAAAAAGAGGATTTTTAACTTAAGGGTGGATAAAATTGGATTTTTTATTTTGGATTAAGACGTTGTTGCTTACAAGATTTTGGTAAAATCGGATTTTTCCCTAGGGTTTGACTAGGAATTTTTTTATTGTTGGGATAAAAGTGGGATTTTTGAACTAATAATACCGGTTTCTAGGCTTTGGGATAAATCTCCAAATCTGGCAACTTTGTAATAAATATTAAAAATTCTCCTATTTAAATAAACAAAAGTTGATAAATTTTTTTTTATATTTTATTTAAATCACACGGGAGAATTATATTTATTTATTTCTTCATTTAAAATTTTAAAATTTTTTAAATTTTTAGGTTATGGAACTTTTAAACAAAGACGTAAAAAATTTAAACGATATTGAACTACGTGAATTAGTCAATTTGTTTGAAAATCGAAAAGTTAGTTTGTAATACAAATGTTACTAAATTAAATTATTTCACTAATTGAATCAATTTACGAATAACTTTATTAGTAAAAAATATTTATTCTAATTTTGGTGCAGATCAAATTTAAGAGATATAAATGTTAAAGTGTAAAAATAAACTGAATAATTTGAAACCCTTTTACAAATTGTCTAGTTTTAGTTTGCACAGTTCAAGTATACGTAAAAATGTTATTTCTAATAAAGATAACGTCGTGCTTGTGGATGCTGTGAGAACTCCTTTTTTGATGAGTGGTACAGATTATAAATCTTGTCAACCACATGATTTATTGAGGCATGCATTTCTAGGTTTAGAATTTTTACTATTGTTTATTTTTATTTAGGCTTACGCCACAAGTTACAATTTGATGTTGATTTGATTGATTATATTGTCGCTGGAACTGTAATTCAAGAAGTTAAAACACCGAATGGTTTATTTAAATTACAAAAAATCTAAGTACATATTTATCAAACTTTTAGTAACGAGAGATGCCGCTCTTGGTGCCGGATATTCACTGAAAACACCGTGTCACACGGTAACTCAGGCATGCGTTTCGTCGAGTCAGGCTATTGCGTCAGGTTATACTTTATGTATTATTTACATCATTTAATATTTAGCTATTCAAATGATTGCGACAAATCAAGCTGAGACTGTTGTATCTGGAGGGATAGGTACCATTACATTTGGATGTTATATTTTTTGCATTTTCATTTAGATTTTATGTCTGACGTGCCCATAAGACATAGTCGTGCAATGAGACAGTTGATGTTGAATATGAACAAAACTAAAACCATGGCTGGCAGAATATCATTGATAATGTCCATGTTAAACCCTAAAAATTTAATGCCTGAATTACCTTCAGTTTCTGAATACACATCTAATGAAACGATGGGCCACTCGGGTGACCGATTAGCCGCGGCGTTCGGTATTACACGTCGTGAGCAAGACGAATACGCATTGAGGTCTCATAAATTGGCACATAAAGCTCAAGAAGAAGGAAATTTATCAGATGTTATCCCTGTCAGAATGCCAAACTCCATAGTCACTAAAGATAATGGAATCAAATTATCATCTATTGAAAAATTGTCCAGTTTAAAGCCTGCGTTTATTAAACCCCATGGAACTGTTACGGCAGCGAATTCTTCATTTCTTAGTGATGGCGCTTCTGCAGCTTTGATCATGTCCGAAAGTAAAGCATTTTCCTTGAACTTGAAGCCCAAGGCATATTTACGTGACTATGTTTTTGTTTCTCAGGATCCTGTGGATGAATTATTACTTGGACCAGCTTATGCCACACCAAAAATACTAAATAAATGCAAATTAAAAATGTCTGATATTGATGTATTTGAATTTCATGAAGCTTTTGCGGGACAAATACTTGCTAATATACGCGCATTGGATAGTGAAACGTTTTGTCGTAAATCTCATGGATTTCCATGTGTGGGTGCTCCCGATATGTCAAAATTCAACAATTGGGGCGGTTCTCTATCTATCGGACATCCATTTGGTGCTACAGGTGTCCGTCTAGTGGTTACTGCCGCAAACAGACTTATTCACGAAGATGGAAAATTTGGCCTTGTCGCCGCCTGTGCGGCAGGAGGTATAGGCCATGCAATGTTAATTGAAAGATATCCACAATAAATATTTAATCAACGAAAATTTTTAAGGCATATGCTACAGTAGTTAAAAAAACGAATGGATTGTTCATTTTTAAAATTCATATTTTTCATGTTTTTTTGTACTTACTGTATTCTTGAAATGTGTTTTTACAGCCATTGATCAAATTTTTTAGAAAATGTTAACAAAAATTTCTTAGAAAATTAATTTCAGAAATTTAGATTATAATTATCTAAATTCTATGATATCTCAAGATCAGGGGTGTCAATTATGCGGCCCCTAATTATCGAATGTGCGGCCCGCGTTATAATATAAATTTTTATTTTTTACACATATTTCTTA
>LWCA01000431.1:0-27563 GCA_001642005.1 Intoshia linei | reverse complement strand
CTCTGACCAGATAAGCGCACAACAAAAGTTGATAACACTTGAAGGCCAGATTAATGTAGTGAACAATTATGGTACTCTGTAGTACGATTCGGGCAGTAAACCACTCTAGGCGCACAAATACCGTTTCCGCACGACCGAATAAGCAAAGAAACAATGGAAACAGTGGTTTTTCATCTTTTGCCGGACGCCCGAAGACACCAACTCCTACCTAACCACAGTAATTTTTTAATTCAAATTCATAAATAGAATTTAATCAAAATTTACAAATTCCCATTTAAATTAAATATATAACATCATCTGCAATCATAACCTTGTTATCATCAGACATTTTTGTTAGGTATATTTGGATTTCTTCATTGGAAAAGTGCAAATCTGATAAAGAATTTGTAAGTTCGTTCATTTTAACAGTTTGGCTATTCTGTTCTTGATACAAACTCAGTAATGTAGATTTAAATGCATCCATTCTAATCAATAATTAAAAGTTATTAAAAATATAAACTTGCTACCGTCAATACTCATCGTTTTAGGTTCGGTACGCATCCTAGAAAAATTATTACTAACGTATAAAATAAAAACGACTTTTTAGAAGGTGCTATTTCCATTTCTGTATCAGATTCAAATTCTTCGTCAGTAACTTCAGCAGAATTCCCTCTTCTACGGCGTTTTTCTTTTATTAGAACCTATTTTATAAAATGTAGTTTCAGTATCAATAAATTTACTTTTTTGAAGCAAGCAAATCTAATAATTTCAACAGCGAATTCAGCATCCTTAAGTTCTACCAATTTGGACAAACGACATTTTGCATGAGCAGTTGCTAATCGGATTAAGGTTTCAAATGTTCTAGGAGTTATTGGTTGCGTCTAAAATATTTAATTAAATTTACATTTATTATTGTGAATTATAATTTTACTAGCACCACTCAAGTCAGACTGAATAATGGATAATCTAGGTATGGCCCATATCTGGCTGAACAAAAAAACAGGCAATTTAATGACCGGGTCATACTGAGTTAACAATTAAACATACCCTTGCCATATTTTCATCCTTTTGCAAAGCCTCTTCTGATCGAAGCGATACATACACATCAGGTAAATATTTAATAACTTGATCAGACATGACTAAAATATACTTGTTACGGAAATGATAATACACATACAGACCGTTTTATGTAAAAATTCCCATATTACCCACAAAAAATTGTACCATTCTTAATTTCTCATGTTTACCAAATTAAAGGTTTTCCCATTCATTTTATGAAAAATATTTTTAAATAGATGGAATCAAGGAGATATATTTATTATACCATTGAAGATAAACTAATGAATTATTTGGTAATAGTCTGTATTACCTATGAATATTACATACTTTTCAATTTATATTTAGGTACACATTTTGTATAAAATCATTACCGGGCTTCATTTCTTTAGCGATACATAAATATTTTTTAAGAAAATCGATTGTCACAATTTTGTTTCTGAATTCAAAATTATAACATAAAACATGATATTTATTAGCGTACATAATATAAATATGATGCTCATTAGTTACTTTTTATGTTGGCTTCCATGTAATAATTCGTTATATTTTTCATAAATCAAAGTGTCATTTTCTTCGTCATTATCAAATTCGCATGTAGCTAATGGTTGAAGGCCACTTCCTAGTGATAAAACTTCTCCGTCTCTTTCCGTGGGTTCTCGATAACGGTGAATTCTTAAAACATGTTCAGCTATTTGAGAGTCTACATGCTCGTCATTCTAAAATATTATTATAAATAAATGTATTGCAATGCTTCTATCAATATATAAAATCAATAACGATATTAATGAATAATAAATTAATTACGTTTAATTATAATTAAATGTAAGGGTATATATTAGAGGTAGGAAAATAATACCATGTGACCCAAATGTGGCCCTTTTGGAAAAAATGTTGACCTCAAAAAATTTACGATTTACTTTTGTATTATATAAACCAGACATTCTCAACTCTTTCTCGCTGTGGACCCTATTTAGATCAGTATTCGGCAAACTATGGCCTACGGGCCAATTTATTTTCCGAAGTTAAATTCTTTAAAGTCAAAAACCAATTAAATTTTTTTAAAAATAACATCAACGCTAATATTTTATCAAAAAATATATGAAAAAACCCTAAAAACTGCTTTTAAATGTATTGTTTTTAATCTTTGAACCTTTTCGAATGTCGATGTGTTTTTTCTTATCAAAATTTAATGTGCGCTGTGAAGTAAATAAGGTTACGAAACAATGCGCTAAAGTAATGATTATTCCCGAAAGAATTACCCATATATTGGAAACAGTAATATTTTATATTTGAAAATTCATACCTCATCAAGCACAATAAACAATAAATCGAATCTAGACAACAGTGAATCTTGTAAACCAATATTATTCATTGGACTCTTGTATTTATCATACTATTTTTGAAATATAATCAAACAATGAAAAATAAAAACCTTTCCGTAAACTGGATTTGCAGCGGCCAAAACGTTACATCGAGCATTAAGTGTTGCGTGAATACCAGCTTTGGAGATGTTAACTTTTCCTTGTTCCATGACTTCATGAATGGCCGTACGGTTTATGTCGGACATTTTATCAAACTCGTCAATGCACACAATTCCGCGATCAGCCAAAACCATCGCACCGGCTTCTAAACGCCTTTGCCCAGTTTCAGCATCAACAGTAATAGCTGCAGTCAAACCAACACCTGAAGAACCACGGCCAGTTG
Source organism: Intoshia linei (assembly GCA_001642005.1). Lineage (NCBI taxonomy): Eukaryota > Metazoa > Orthonectida > Rhopaluridae > Intoshia > Intoshia linei. Next base: position 24,821 of record LWCA01000431.1, on the reverse strand, counting down.
TAGCTATTGCTCTGGGTGCCACATTTAAAACATATCTTAATATTTGAGATTTAGCTACAGATGGATCTCCAATCAACAAAATATTAATATCCCCTCGCAACCGAGAATTATTAGGTAAAATTTTTTCAACTCCATTTAATAACATGCACAAAACGGCTTTCTTTATATAGTCGTGTCCTATGATTGTTGGAGCTATAGATTTTGCCAATTCTTCAAAAACATGTTTTCTTTTCGAAAATTTGGTAATTTTGGAAATATCTAATGGAGTAAAAACTGGAGCGGATTCTTTACTACGTGGTTTAATTGAATTTGCCACTACGACAGACCTAAAAATGGTACTTGTGTAAGCATTCTTTTTACTAGGCAAACAGCGATACAACCCTACCACTAACACACGATCTCCAGGTTTGCACTTGTCAACCAAATCGCCATCAGCAATTACATCTATATTTCTGGGTAATTGGCCAATAGGAGCATCTTCAGGCATTTCCTGAATACAAAACGTTTGATGGTCCCTGTAAATAGATAATCCATATTCAGTTTCCAATAAATTTCCCTGATCATCCTTTGTAGGGTAAATATTTGATGAAGTGTAATTATCAACTGATGACAAGTCTGAATACAAACGTTCCATTTTTTTGCTGGTAGCGGGACAAAAATGGACACTTTTAAAAAGTTTTGGGTAAACAAATGAAGATCGTATCACAATTCCTTCTACACATACTATACACCCCAAAAAATTTGAACCAATAGATCTTGGATTCAAATGCTTGTTGCCAAAACTAAAATATTACAGACAAATAAATAAATATTTTAACCTTCCTTCTAACCCAATTTTCAAACATACTGCAGTTTTTGCATAATTTTCATCAATAGAAGTTACCATCTCTTTTAATGCATTTTCGAATGCCTTCATTTCATCGAATCCTTCTTCCAATAGGCTTGTTAACGTTTATATATAATTATAATTAAAAACCTTTTACAACGGAGTGGATTTTTGTTTCTCAAATCATTGATATTGATAGTTAATCGAGTTTTTCCATCGTTGATCAAATTTAAAATTTTTTGTCGATAATTTCCACTTTCCTGAATGTAAATTAGGTCATTTCATTAAAAATATACAGCTTCATCCAAAAAATCAAAATATTCTCTCTGTATATCACGTAAATTATCATCATTCAGTAATTGATTCATAGTTTAATAATTTTTTTAACAAATTTAGCGCCTCAAATAAAATTCAATTTATTTGTTACCATGTTTGAATCTATAAATTTTTAAAATCAAAATTATGAATCAGTTAATGAAAAGTGTATTTTGCAAAAATTTAATAGTAAGCAATGTTAATTTGTGTATAATATATTGTTTGATGTGTCAGTGGTTTCCAAATGGTTGTACGCCCGCCAGAGGGGTTCCAACTTTCAACTTACTAAATTATTTATTTTTTACATACCTTTTTGAGGAAACAATTTTTAAATCCTTCGAAAGTTGTTAATTTATTTATCAACTTGTGTTTTAATGTTTAATCGATTAAATTTGATGATTTTCATTTTTCTTTCGATAAACGTAAATCATCTTTAAAAAGATTTAATTATAATTCTGGTTTAATCAATTTATTCATTGAATAAATACATTATTGAATTGAAAAGAATCAACCATTCAAATAAAAAGTCAACATTACAATTAAATCTTTTTGCAACGCTTAGTTTTAAAAGTCAAATCGTAGAAATATATTTTAAAATTTATTATATTCAGACTTCCAACAATTTTCCCATATCGAGGGAGAATAAATTTTACTAGTTTTATTTGAAAAATAACAACAAATAAAAGGTAGTATGAAGCATGATATGAAATATGGTCCATATATAATATTGGTGCCGTAATACACATTGATCACAAAATATAAAGCAATAATCAAATAAATCTAAAAAATAAATGTATATAAATATACAAATGAGTTTAATCAGGGTGGGTACTATTTTTCACCCTCGGGCCAAATCACAAAAATATTTTCAACTCTATTGAATTAAATTTATTAATATAATAGGTTGATGTAATGTACTACGTACAAACAGCACCTAGCTCTGCCGAGGGCACATTGTTATTATACCAAAAAAATAAACCGTAGCCTAGTTCTACCGAGGGAACATTTTTATACTACCAAAAAATAAATTTACAGAAAATCTAACTTAAAAATCCTACTATTCACTATTATCAATCATTTAAAGGAGTCCTTTCAAATCGTAAAGAATTTTAAAAACAATTATCCCATTTTTTTAATTTATTAGACAGAATGTGTATAATACTAAAAATAAAGTAAAAACAGTCCAATCCTAAAAATTGTCATAAATAGCATAAATTACAGAAAAAATAAAATTATAAAAACCATTTTGTCATTTTCAATGTGATATATATTCAGTACCAATTTTCTAAATACTTAAAAATACTAATTATGTATCAATAATTAACGGAATCAGAATGTTATAAACATATTTCAGGTGAATTTTACCAATATTGCAAAGGATTGTAATAACTACAAAAATAATAATAACAAAGTTGTATTACTTTAAGCAATTCGTTGTTGTATTTTTAATTTAAATTTTAAACAAAATATTTTGAAAATAAGAATTTGAGATTGAAATTGATTTGAAATTTCGTAGCAATCAAAAAAATTCCGAATGAATGAATTATATAGATTTCAACCCATATTTCTTTATCGGAAATGTGTAGACATTCAATGCACATTTTTTTTTGAAATTGTAGAATCAATATTTACATTTTCAATTTTTAATTTTAATCGAAATATTTGAAAAACAGTGATTGAAAATAAATTAAAAATTATTTTTCACAATGAATGGTTGATTTCTGGGGTTGAAATTTTGTATTTATATCAACTAGAATAAGCTCTATCAGAATAATATTTTTTTAACGTTAATTATTTCACATTTTTTGTTTTAATAAAATATTTCGGAAAAAAAATATACGAATACTAAAGTGCTTTTTTGACCGTGAAGTTGTCACTTATTGAGATGGAAATTTTTTGTGTCTGTTAACAGGATACAACTTTACCACCTGTATTTTTTTTAAATTCTAAGGCGGTTTTCATTAAAAAAAAAGGGTAATTTGTGGTTTTGGCCCTGAAGACTTATTTTTTTTAAATTTAAATTTATGATATAGTTGTACTCTATTTATATATAGTCATGTTTGCATTTAATATAGTGATTTTATAAAATTGATGGTAATCATCGGAAATAAATATTAACTATGATTTAGGTACATCTGAGGCTTGAGTACCATCAATAATTGCTCATAAACTGATAAAAATTTATAATATTTTTACGATTTTTAATATTATTTTTTATTGCATTCAAGATATGAACTCAAATTTTCTTTAATTATTTAATTTTTATTTTTAATTGTTTAATTTAATTTTAATAATGTAATGGAAATATTTATTATTTTCTAATAGATTTATTGCCACTAATAAAAATATAAATCAAAGAATATTTTCCATTATTGAGACATCAAAGATCGCAACTTTCTTTGATATTGTATTTTTATTGGAAATAATTATTTTAAATTTAATTTTAATTTTATGATTGTCACATATTATAACATAATATGACAAACCTCATTTCCATAAATTGTTATTTTTATACATTTATTTATTTACTTAATTTCCAATAAATTTTCATTGAACATTAGCATCAGTTCAATCAACCTTCCCCCTTATTCCCCCATTTCTTAATCCAATAGAAAACATTTTCAGCGTATGGAAAAATTTGGTAAAACGCGCATGCGTTTAAACTGAATTACAACTTAAAATAAAAATTTCATCTGCCTTTGAAAATATAACAGAAACGCATCGCGATAGCTTTTATCGCAAAATGTTACCCTGCTTGCCCAGATGCGAAAGAAATTAAGTTATAAATGAATAATTTGTATGTATATTACATTCTATTTCAATTTTCCATACTAGTGTGTTCAACTTTTTTAAAAGTACTTTTTTGTTTTTTTACTGAGTTTTATAAAATTTGTACTGAGTACTTTATAAAAAGTACTTTTTAAACTTTATTTAAATATTTTACTTAGATTTTGATTCTAATTTTTTTAATTACGTTGAATTTCTTGTGAGATTATGAAGTATTAACGACGCAATAAAGAAAACATTATTGCTAAAAAATTTTCTAAATTTAGTTATTATATGAATAAATATATTTAAAATAAAAATTCAACAAAATACATATTAAAATTATCAGTAAGTTGACAGTTACATAAAACTATAATTACTATTAGATTAATGAGTAACTTTGGAAAAGGTGGACCAACTCTTAAATCTATAATTTTTTATAAGTTTTAAATTGTATTATAGTGATGGAACATTTTTCGCATATACTTGTATTATAAATAGTTATTTACTTACAGTTATAGTCACTTATAGTTAATAATATACACCAATATTTGTACATCAATAATTTATTAATATAATAAATAATTATCAATTGTATAAGGATTATTCTGTAATTGTTTGTGATGTAATGTAAATTTTAAAGTACTTTTTACTGAGTTTTGAAAATTTAAAAAGTACTTAGTTGTACTGTACTGAGTAAAAAAGAAACTAAGTTGAACACACTATTCAATACTCCTTCCTTCAATATCTCCATACATTAAATTAAACAAATAAATAATACACAATTTCTCATGAATATAAATTTTATTTTCATAAATATAAATTTATTTTTTAACAATATAAATTTTTAAGTAAATACTACTAAATGTAATTAATATTCGAAGTTCGACGAAAAAAACAAGTGTAGAAATGATTTCTAGATAGTAATGATAATTTAACAAGAATTAAAATTATGCGAAGGTTAATTCTGGAATTTTTAAATAACTATAAGATTTATAGAGTATTTGAGAACAGGCCGATTATTGTAATGGATAATGTGAGGTTTTACCACTGTGCGGTAATAATTTCTTTCTTGAGAAGGGAAAATGTAGAACAAATATTCTTACCACCCTATAGTCCTGACTTGAATCCTATTGAAAACTTATTCAGCGTAATAAAATCACGTAATATGCGTCCTAGGGCTAACACTCCAATTAGTTTTAGAAGAAATTAAAACAGCCATCTTTTCATCAAAAAATTTATATTCTTGAAAAATAAATTTATATTCATGAGAAACTTTAATGAATTGTTAAGAAAATTTGAATTCATATAAAGTGGCCAGATATACGTATTTTTAACTAAAAAAAATACGTACTAAATACGTACTCGATAATTTTTATGTAAACGTAAAAATTTTAGTGTATAAATTTGTATAGAAAGATGTTTATTTACGTTTTATTTGAAATAAACTTTTTCAATTGTAATTAATTAAAAGCATACTTTATCATTATTTTTCAATTTTAAAGTAAAACAAATTTAATTAGTAATTAATAATTATTTCAAAATAGTCAAAAAAATTGTTCTGATTTTTATAAATGTATACTAAATAACAATGATTTGTGTCTAAAAATTATGTCTAATGATAAATATTAATGTAATATAAATGTATAAATAAATATTAATTTTAAATTCAATTTCGACTGAGATTTTAAATTTAATTTCATTTTGGTTTTTAAGTAACTAGTACGTAATTAGTACGTTAAAATCTGGCCACTTTAATTCATATCACTTCAATGCAATAAAAAATATTTAAAATCGCAAAAATATGATCCATTATGATGCTATTCAAGCCTCATATATAGCTAAGGCATAATTAATATTCATTTCCTATGATTTCCGATCACTACCATCAATTTTAAAAAATTACCATATTAAATGCAAACGTGACTATATAAATAGAGAACAACTATATTATTTATGATTTTAAAATCCGTATCAGATTATATTTTTTTAAATTCTCGAACTCGTTTGATTTTCAAAAAAAAGACAATTGGACTTTTGATCCGTAAGATGTGAGTTTGGGAGGTTGAAATTTATCTTATTAACACCACCGGAAAAAAGTGTAATAGAAATGTGGACTTTATAAAATTCTAAAACTGGTAGTTATTGAAATAAACGATAACACAGACAAAAAAACATATCATAAGTAATGATAAAATATTGGTTCATTTCCATAATCAAAATTATTAACTAATTTGATCAAATTTGTCAAATTTCGCGAAACTTATTGTTCGCATCTTGGCTTAAATAATAATATTACTTGAATGTGGATGAATAAAAAGAATTTAATAATTTTTGAGCATATCCCAGCATTTTTCGGTTGTATTTTGTGGTCAATTTCCATTCCATTATAAACTTTATGATACTTAAATTAAATGTAAATAAAATTACCAATTAGTGGAATGTAGTACAGGAACACCTAATAAATTTACAATATAATAATGTTAGACAATACAATAATTTTTCAAAGAAAATAGGATTAGTGTTCACATTTACACAAATTATTTATTTTTTGGATTCAGGATTTTCGATAATCCTAAATATTTTTCAGCTCAAGAGTCCATGTAACCAACTTGGTCTATTCATACCTTAGAGCAGTGGTGGGCAAACTTACTGATATGCGGACCGCACAAATATCGTGAATACACATAAAAAAATTTAAATTGATGAAATTCTATTCTGGCTTGTAAATTTGATTGCTTTTTTTAAATATTAAAGTGTCAAAATTTCATTTGAATAATTAACGATTATTATTTTTGGAGTGCATTCTAATTATTAATTGTGTTTATTAAGTTTCAAAATTGTATGTATTTATAATTATATCTATGCAAACAATAAAAGAAAATTTGATCAAATTTGAACAAAAATTAGCCTATTATAATATCAATAATTATTGATAAATAATAAAAATATTTTTGTTTGTTCAACTATTGATAAAACCAACCAAAAAATGTAATTTTTATATCATTGCATTTATTTTAATCTAATAAAAAATATACAATAGATAAAACACGATGTGGATAATTGATATACATATGGACAATCCATATTTTTAAAGACAACCAATATTTCAAATAGATGAACAATATTGAAGAAGCCATCCATTATGATAGCGGTTACCACGACAAAAGAATCAATCTTAATGAACTGTATTCGATATGGTAGCGTCATGGATAAACTAAATTAATATTGACATTCTATTTAAAATATTGGTGTCGATATGAAATATTGATTGCCAATATGTATATCAATTATCCACATCGTGTTTTATCCAATTATTTTATTTAAAATAGATCAAGATAGGAAAATTTTATCTAATACGCAAAAATAGACGGTTAATTATCTAAATGGAATGTGACAGGTAAAATTATACAATGTAAAGAATCAATTTTAAAATTTGAATGTAAACAAGTATGAAGCATGATTTCGCGGGCCGCACAATAGTATCTCGCATGCCGTAGTTTGCCCACCACTGCCTTAGAGAGAACACTAATAAAAACACTACACTAGAAATAATTTTCCTGTAGCTGTTTTCTCTGTAATATGTATAGACTTGGAATGCCTGGTTCCAAGTTTTACAGCAAAATCACACAAACTATAAATAATGACTTTAAATTACATGAACAGTTGATAAGCCAAATGTAATAGCCGTCGATATAAGTTTTTTGTCCACATACACACCGTACATAAAAATGAATCCATATTTGTCTTGATAAACCTCGACATAAGCCCATGGACCTAAACTTACAAATTTATAAATACTTAGTTTTTTTATCTTATTATATAATATTTAATAATTTTCAATTATTTACCTATATAAAAGTACAATATGTGTGGAACAATAAAATAAACAGTATGTGATCTACAGAATAACCAAAACGGTCGAGTAAAAAATTTTGTATTTTTTGTTATTGTGATATCTATAAATCAGTTCAAAATTATATGAATCGACAAACCTCGTTCTGACACAGCAGCGTATCGATAATATATTATTGCAATTAAAATAAAAAAGATGAATGCAAGTAGCAGTTTAACGGACTAATAAATTAAAGAAAAATTGAATCGTGTATACCTGTCCAATAATATGATTATATATCATAAACCTCTGTATAAATCCAAATGATTCAATTGTTCCGTCAGTTGAAAAGTGTTGTTTAACAGATTTTATCAAATGCTTTTTCGAATTCTAAATTAAAGGTACATTATTGTATGATACACTTTGCAAAAACCGTAGAAAATATAGTTGATAGCCTAGGGTTTAGTTCATGGGTTCCCAAAGTTTTTCATATTAGCGCCGACTTTTTGACTAAAATTTTTCTACTAATATATTTTTTAAATTATTTTCAGAAACCCGTGTAAAAATGAATAAAAAAATTCTCTATAGCGCCCACCGAAAAGTTCAAAACGCAGATTGGGAAGTACTGATTTTATAACATACCTGCATATAATACTAAACGGCTTGCAAAATGTAATATCATTATTATGATCCTAATAATTATAATTTTAAAAATATAAAAATTACATAAACGTCCACACGAATAACATGTAATTTGGAATATTTACATGGGTCCCACTGACAGGTGTACAAATTTTTATTTTCATTGTTTTGTGTAGCTAATCCAAGGAAGTTGTTGTCTATAAATATTTTAACCATATTTTGATTATTATCGGAATATAAAAGGATCCTATGAATCATAGGTATATGTAAATAACTTTAATACCTTATATGAGTGGATCTTTTGATGCGTCCAATTGGCTCGTAACCGTTAATAATGGTTTGAGAATTTTTCGGATTTGTTATTATTAAACTAACATTATCAAATCTGTATCTTAAATCAGCAAAAGAAACTAAATCATGATCTACTGCTACCACTCGATACCTTGCGATTTATTTAAATTTTAAAACAATATACCGTCTGAATTTTTTCCAATCTGTCAATTCTAATTCTAAATTACCATTTTCTTGTTTAGCGTACATGTTTTGAAATAAATGCATCACACTATGCAAATGACCGCACATGTATAAACTTGACTCTCTAATTACACAAATCGTAAATGTAATTAGTTTAAATACTTTAAAATTTCCAAAAAAGAATTTCTTTGCATAACAGCAGATGACGGGTAATGACCAAACATAAATGTATGATTAAAACTTTCACTTTTTCTTTCTTTTAGCAAACTTTCAACTTGCAATTTTACCTACATTGATTATTCAGTTTTTCAAATACAAAGATTAATTATTAATTGATGACAACTTTGTGAAATAGAAAATTAAACATTCACAATCCACATGATTGGAAACCACTGGTATCCACTATATACTGAAAGTTGTATATTAAATTACCTTATTAGTGTATTCACCCATGAAATTATAAGGTATTTTTAAGCCAGGGCTAACTGATAAGTCCATAGCTACAAACCTGTACGAATTGTTGGAATTTGGATTCCAATAATGCACATATGATCCAAAATGATTATTAATGCCTGATTCGGAATATTTTCTATAAAAATGTATAAACAATATATTAAAAAAAACTTGAAAAAAGCATCGTTAATATATCCAATATTGAGTGTGTCTAATTAAAATTGAGTTAAACGTAAACAGGGTAGGCAGCGTACGGTCCGTAGACAATTTTGCATCATTCAGTAATAATTATTTATGACTTTACAATGAAACATTTTTCAATCAAAATTAAAACGTTTTATTTAAGTGACCGTTCGTACCATGATTATAATCAAACCATGATTTCCGCGTATATCCAGCCATGCTGTTTTATGTGAAACATATTTTTTGCATTCATTTATTGCTTCTCTATAATCTTTCCATTCTTCTTCAATGGGTCCAGAGTGAGAATATCCTTTTATTAAATCGTCAGTTAAATCACCTAAATATTTTTATGTTTTTAGTATGACGGACTAAAGTCAATTATAACTTCCTTGATATGAAATTGCATGCTTGTCAAATATTAAAACAATTAATAATCGTAAAGTTCTAGGCATACTGTTAGAGGCTCACCTGTCTACAACATCTAATTGTCATCTCACATCAAGTTATAAAAATTAATAAAAGATTTTCTGTATGTACTTTTTCCTAGTATTGATATCACTTCACAAAGTCCTTATTAAGACTGGGACAATATTTAAAACTATAATTCAATTATCAAAAAAATACCAGAAACAATGATCACATCTGGTTGTATTTGTGCCAAAACTTCTGAGCAAAATTTTATCAATTCACTTTTTCTTTCTTTATAAACTTTACTTATATGAACATCGGATAACTATTAAAAAAACTAATATAATATCCATGTTTATTATTTACCTGTACAAATACATGAATATTATCATTTGAATTTCCTGGAAAAGGAGAAAGTTTGTCTCTTTTGTGGTTTTTTATTTGAACATTTTCACGGTAAAAAATTCCAGTGGAATGTATAAATATCAACGTGAAAATGACAAAAATTAAAACAAGCAATTTCGGTCCAATAAAATTTAGAATTTTGAAGAATTTATTCATTTGAGTAAATACAATTTGTTAATATAAATGTATGTTCATTTTTAATAATAAATTTGATTGTGTCAATATATCATTATTTTGATACAATCCTTTACTTATAGATATTCTCGAACTTTATTTCACTTGATTTTTGTTCATCAAATAATCCTAAAACAACTACGTCCAGTCTTCTTGGATGAAGTATTGCAAATTAATTAACCAAACCTTCAATATGAAAATTATAATCATAGTAGCAATTCATGAGGGCCAGACCACATAGACGATTACCAGTCATTGTTGATCCTAAAAAGGTTTTCAATATTCTCAAAATGCTAATGGAGCGTTCACATTCACATGTTGTGATTGACAATGTTGCCAAAATAGTTAATAGTTGATGAATATTTGGAAATAAATTAGAATTGCAGATTTCGATTAATTGTATGATAGTGGTCTTTGTATCAAGTTCTTTTTTTTCCATCTAGTATATTTTGCTTTGAGATCTTCCTATAATGATATGCATGGTATAAATAATTCATATTTTTCTGCGAATTCTTTCAAATCTTCAAAATGACTCGTTTTAAAATAAGTGGGATGTAGGGAAAATCCTTTCAAAAAAATCTGTTGACCACTGAAAAATCGTAGGCTGAGTTCAGCTAAAATAGAATCGAAAAAAGGAATTGCAATGTTAATTTTAAAAAAGTCTCAATGTCAGATCCCTCTATATTTGCTCTGTAGAGTAGAGTAGTAGATGTAGTCTACATCTATAATTGATCATGTAGAATCTACATCATTATATACATTATATTTATCATTAAATAAACACTGTTGATGTGCCATTATGAGCCATCTATATTGTTTTAATGAATTAAAACCATTTTCAGTTATTTTACAAAACATTAATTAAATTTTTTTTAAATTTAGGGGGTGCAACTGCACCTTTTGCACCCCTTGGATCCGCCACTGATTACGCTACTTCCACTGAGACAAATTTATATCACTCATTTAATTTAGCCTTTCTTTTTATTTTTTTTGGAATTTTTGATAAATTTTTAAAAATATAAAATATTTAATTGAACATTTGTAATAAGAATGATAAATTAAATAATAAATTACAAAATGCATGTAAAATCCATAAATTTTTCTCAGATGTAAAAATTACAAGACGAAATTATCATAATATTCTTTCTAGTGATATATTTTTGATCTATTTTAACAATCTCATTTTCAAGTTAATAATTAAATATAATTATTTAACTTTAATGTCTAGATCAGCCTTCGTCAAACTATGGCCCGTGATGTGGCTCGCAAACAAAAAGTTTGCTGAACTATATTAAGCTAATGTGGAGTACAAATTTTATGGCATGTTATAAAATATCTTTATTATTCAATTAGATTGTACTATTCAATAGTGGCTATTGCATAATGTTTTTCCAAATATGACACTGTGTCAACATTCCGTTTGGTCAATAAAATATATAGTTTTAAAGAAGATTATTTGAGTTTTAACACATTAGATTAAATTTTCCTACCTTCAACCATTATTGAATACAAAAATTGATTATTTTTATAAAATTAATAAATATTTTTCCAAAATTTTAGCAATTTACGAAATCGATTAAAAGTATTATTTATCAATAATAGGCTAATTTTTGTTTAAATTTTTTTTTATTGTTTGCATAAATATAATTATAGATACGTACAATTTTGAAACTTACTTGTTAATAATTTAAATGCACTCTAAAAATAATAATTGTTAATTATTCAAATGGAATTTTATGATATTTCAAATATTTCAAAATTTTTGACACTTTTAATATTTAAAAAAAATAATCAAATTTACAAGCAAAAATAGAATTTCATCTATTTAAATTGTTTCATGTGTATTTACGAAATTTTTGCGGCCCGCGACATGGTCAATGTGGCCTGCGTTACAAATAAGTTTGCCGAACGCTGGTCTAGATTATTTATTAAACATTACACAGTGAATTCATATGTGCACCACTTTTTGTAGCTTTATTTTATTTTTTGTTACAAAATGCTACATACTATTTATTAGTAACCTCTTGTTTATGAAAATTTTTTTATATTTCTATAAATCGGCAGTATCATTGAGGGCTTTACATCTCTCATTAATCAACACATTTGAAAATTGTTCATTACTATTCAATTTGTTTTCTACGCCATCTACAACAAACATTGTCACAGTGCGACCTGCGAGTAAAATTGAAATTTTTTCAATAATTTAAATATAAATTCCAAAATAATTATAAAAATTAAAATGGCACAAATTTTCACCATTAGTTTTCACACCAAAATTTTAATTTCTATACTTTATTTGAAAAGATTATAAGAGTCAAATGTATCGATTAAAAAATTTCACTTTTGACTAATAACAATTGCTGTAAGGTTTGGGTAGCCCACTATACGAAAAAGGATGTAAAATGCATATATTAATTTCATTTATATTATGACAATAGAATATTGGTACATTAATAATTTATCTGTGAAATATACATCATTTTAAATGATTCAGTTATTATTTAATTCACATAGATATTTTGCATATTCATGTACAAACAAAAATTCCTTCTAAATTATATATAAAAAATATAAAGATGAAAGAAATATAAAAATTACTTTTGTTTTAATTAAGTCTGGTCTGTGTTTTCGAATACAAGTTATACAATAATATACATCAATTTGATTCCAATGTGTTAATATTTCGTGTAAAATGAAAGCGGCACAAAACATACCGCATAAACTGAACCCGTCTCTTAATTTTAAATTATTTAATTCAATTAAAACAATAATACAATTAAATGATTATTTAAAAATTACTTGGAAACGACGCATATAGGAGACTTTTTTTGATATTCAATTGGTTCAATGTAAGTAATTAACCTGTAGAGAGGTATTATTTGATCTGTACTTGGGTTGTTATTCGACCACCAATTAACTTTAACCAAATTTGTAGTAACATTTGGTATTTTATAGGATTCATCCTATACATTATTGATTGTAAATTGCCTAAGGCTAGTATTTATATTTTTTACCCAAAAACGCTTTTACTCGTGAATTATTTTTTAAAAAACCCTTACCATGCATTCCGGTAACAAAATTACTCTAAATTTTCTAAAAATAATCCAATAGCGTTGATATAGACCATTATGTATATGCCAATTGAAATCAATATAATATTTTAAAGTATTTACCATATTACATAAAATATTCAAAGAATGAACGTCATCATTTTTAGTTGTAAATAAATGAGTTTTATTATTTGAAGAAATTGTAAGTTTTCCATAATGCTGAGACGTATTTTCAGGTGGCCAAAAAATTGGATATTTCTAAAGAAAATTAATTTTTGTTGTTTTTCAATTAAAATAATATTACCGAATCAGTCTCATTCATAAGAATTACATGATTGATTTTGTAGTCATATATTAATCTCCAAAAATCTGAAATTGTACATTTTAATGGCCATTGAGTTACAATAAATTTTATTCGTTTTATGTAACTCTAAAATTAATATAGGTTTTCAATAAACAGTTACTTGTTTAATTAATTTATTTCAAAGGTTCAAAGTAATGATTATTTAAAGAAATTTAAATATTGGTTTTAGGGTTATATTTATAAAACTTTTACTGGAGATTAAATCTTCAATCCTATTCAACCAAAAATATGACAAATACGTATTTCAATTCTGTGGGTGTTTTAAAAAAATCAAAAAATTAATTTTTAATAATTTCGATTATTTTCGTTAGGTTTCTTGTGCATCACTGTTGAACCATCGCAATATATTTTATATTGTTACTTCAACAAAAACGGCATTAATATAATCAGTTTCATTAGCTATATCTCGAATAATTAAATATGGTCTGGCTCGTTCAGCTACATAATAGTAAATATATCATTAATAAAATATTTACGTGGAAAAACTACATATCCTCTACTTTTATGTATATTTTCTTCCCTAAAACTGGAAGAACATTCTACAATAGTCAATTCGGGTGACATTGAATTAATTTTCTAAATAAACTATAATTAAGCTATTTCAAAGCGGAAATGGCTTCCGCAAATAAAACAAAAATTAAATTAAACGGTACACCGAAATAAAATTTATAAAACTAAAAAAAAAATTATTAAAATTAATTCTAATTTTGTATATTAAACGAATGAAAACCCTGCAATTACCATGTAATGATATTTTAATAAGCATTTAGATTGAAGATTTTCCAACTTTGTTGAATATGCTTCTTTAGATGTAAAAGCAGCAAACCGAACCGGATCTATAACACTGAATCGGCATTTGAGGTACAAATTAACAATATCGTATAGTAGCATATAGTCCTCCTTTACAGAGCATTTATAATAATATTATGCAAATATTAAACCAATTTATTAATCATTTTCATTCTTTGATTCTGTAATCGCATCACACATGAAAAAACTTCAATCAAGTTAGTTGAATTGATGTAATCAATCATTTGATCTGCGGCTATAAAAATAGCTGTAGCCCCGGCTCCGCAGCTAAATATTCATTAATTAAATTATAATATATGCAAAATTAATTATCTTTGTCGTTACTAATTCAGCAAAAATTGGACCTATCGGTTTTTTTAATTTAAGCCAAAATTTTTTGAAATAAAAAATAATTTTCTGTAAATTCTTGACATTCAGAAAATTACCAATAATTATGAGTACGCTAGAATAAAGCAAAATAACTACCAGCAGTGTACTAGAATTGTTTCTGAAAATTGAGCAAATTCTAGGGTTGTATCATTGCATTTATTTAATTGGTCGTATTTTGTGTTCACCTTTTTAATAAAATCTATCAAATGGTTTTTGTCCAATTTGGGATCTTTAAACCAACCGGTATATTGAAAATTATAAATGGTTCGATATTCATTTTTCACTTTCTATGAAATTCAATCAATAGAAATTTTCAGTAGATGTGGTTAGATTGATGTAATTAATTTTAGAGTGTTAGGTAGTGGTTTTTTATTTTCGAAAACCGATATAAACTTAATGTCAATGTGTTTAAACATTTATATCGATTTAGCATATGAATTACGTGAAATATCTCCAATGTTGTAAATGCGTAAGATGTAAAATTATTATTTTCAATCATTCTGACAGTGATATTTCCAAATATAACAGGAATATTTTTCCAATGTCTGAAGATTATTTCCTAAAACATACTTAATCACAAACATAATAATTAATTAATTGTTTGGGTTTATATACATTTCTTTACCAGAATTTATCTAAAACTATGAGAAGTTTATATATTTATTTAATCAAAATCCTAAGTATCATATACGGGAAAACTACACATACCTAAAAGCTATGTACCCGAAAATATTTCTACAAAAGTATATGCACTACAGGCGGATGGCACAATTTTTTGAAACGTTCTCAGCGTTTCATGTCTAATATGCGAGATAGCCTATTAACCTTTATCCTGCCGATAATAGTTGCCGTGGTTGCAGGTACTATTGCTTTAAATATGATAACTAAGATATATTCAAAAAATTACTGTGCTAGGACTACATCTAAAAATGGGGTTACACGGGTGATTTTATTTGGGTAATCTTTTTCCATCAGTTTTTAATTATTAAAATAATTTAAATACTAATTAAATACAAAATTATAATATAAAGATAATAAAAATTACTAGGAAACCTCCATTGTTCCATTTTGGGAACATTGATTTTTATTAGCTTATTGTACTTACTTTGGTTTAGTAATTTTTTTTATTTTACTATTAAAGTATAATAAATATGATGGAAAATAATATGTGACCAAGCCAGTGTTAAGTTGAAAAACAAAAGCTTTAAATTTTAATTTGAAAATGGGACTGAAAATCTATAAATTTTCTTGACTCTCTGAAACACGAATCAATGGATATTAAATAATAATTTTTTTAGAGATGATAGACGATACGATGGGTGTTCGATTAATTTGATTAGATGCATTGTAAAAACATACTAATGTACTTTAAATTGTACCTGAAAAACATGTTCCATTTTGGGAACATTGGCAGGATAAAGGTTAATGAGTAATATATTTTACTGTATCAAGTATAATCCACCTTAGTGGTGAAAATTAAATATTAACAAATAATAATGATAAAAATAAGCAACCCTTCCAAACTCGAAAAAATTGGACATGACAACAATTAATCGAATATCCATTTCCCAAACCATTCGCCAATAAGTTTTTATTGTATTATTGAAGGGACCTGCTTTAAAATATCATTGAATTTAATTTAAGACCTTGAAGAGCAATGTATTGTTTATTGCACCTTTTACTCTAAAATATTAAAATATAGAATAAAATGAATTGTGCCTTTATATAACTGGCATTGATATAATCATTTTGATTGATAAAGCAATGATTGTGTATTAAAACTCGGTTATAATCATCTAAAATGGAGATTCACGCAATGATGCATTCCATTAATTACACGGAATAATCTCCAATGTAGAATTATATTGAATATTTTCAACCAAAAAAGCGAAATTAGACGAATGGTTATTTTTGAGTTGTAACAAAGCCTTGAAAATTAAAAGTTATATATACTTAAATTAAAAATACATAAAATTCATATTTCGACCGTGTTTTATTTTTATAAACTGAAGCAAATTGAGATATCGTAATAGGTTTTGATTTTACATTACTAATACAATGTCGATCATACGCGCTGACAAAACGTTTGACAACACTAAGATTTGTAAAATATTCTGTAATAAAATCAAACATTTATAGATAATGTTTTGGAATATTTCCTAAGTAGATTGAATAGTTTAATGATTCATTAAAGTGGAACAATGTTGACAGTTTCAATGGGAAAGTGACGAAATTAATAATAAATATTAGATTTAATTAACATGCAGTAAATTCAAATCATTGTGGAATTTATAGAACCACATCCGAGAGATGAATAAAGAATCGATTATATAATATGGTTCGCCATTAATCATATACTTGCCAACGTATTTTGTGTTTATTTTTTTAATGTTTTTAGACTCAAGTTGAATACAATTATATCCAATAATCTTGTGAGTCCAAACAGTAAAAGTTTTGGAGGTAGATGTATTGCTAATATGAATACAAGAAATCAGTCTTTTTCGTATAAAGAGAGTTAATCCAAATAATACATAATTGTAGGTATTTAATCCAATTAAAAGTTTGTTTTTTCGAAAGTATTCAGCGCATTTAGAATTTATTTTGGTACTTTGAAATTTTGTTTGTATAAAGTTGCCTACTATGTATGTATTCGTTAAAAGACATGATACAAATGTTGTAGGGTATAGCAATTTCAATAATATCGCCGGTTTGAATTTATAAATCTTTACTAAATTTGACATTTAATTTAAACTTTGAAATCAAATAAGCTAAAAATCAAATTACAACGTATATTTTATAATTTATTGTAGTGACACAATAAATAAGATATTTTTTATGGATACTAATGAGGAGTTTAGTTTCAATAAAATATCTTCATTTTTTACACAAAAAACTTTAGACAATTTTAACAATGTCGACATTCACGTTTATTTTTTTTTTTATTTTTTTATTCTAAATTTTAGCATTTTAAAAAGAAAATGATGTTATTTGTATTTACTCTTATAGTGGGAATTTTATGCCTTTTTATGGTACCATTTATTTTAAATAGAAAAATAGTTGTATGCACTATAATGGCTTACATCAGCTATCCAAATATTAAACACACCAATAATTTGTGTACTTAATTTTATAAAAAATTATACGTTTAGTACTCTGCAGTCCACTGTAAGGTTGTTGAGCAAGGGATAAAATACCAATTTTACTTTATTTCAATTTTTTTGAATATTTTTATCCAAACTAAAAAGGTTTGAAAGAAAAAGAATAAACTAAAATAGAGGAATCTAACAACACCATTTATAAAATTGTCCAGAGCAGTCAAATCATTAAAAATAATTTGTATGAGCGAGTAAAAAATTAATAATACTAAGGTAAACATGGACATTTAACTAGAATCGGTCATATAACACAGTCGACGCTCTCAGAAGTAACCATTTATATGATGAGACTTATCATAACGGACTACATTTAGAGCTTCGATTATTTTTAACTTTATTTGTACAATTCTTACTGATATAATATGCTACGCGATTTTTGTTTTTGTCTGTGTGTGTGTTCCACTTTATTTAAATAACTACCCGTCTTATAATTTTAGAAAGTCCACATTTCAATTACAGTTTTTTCCGGGTATTCGCAAAATAAATTTCAACCTCTCAAAATCACATCTTACGGGTCAAAAACCCAATTGTCCTTTTTTTTAAATCAAACGAGTTGGAGAATTTAAAAAAATCAAATAAAAAAATTTCAATGTGAATTTATTTTTTAAATATAATAAAAATGTGCCCTAGATAGAGCTAAGTCCTGTTTGTACGTAGTAATAATAACAGTCAACCTAGTTATATTATATTTATGTAATATATTTGTATTATTATAATTATATTTGTATAATTATAATTTTAGGCCAATTGGTATATTCCTTTCATTGTGATTAAATTTCGAAAATTTTGCATTCTCGCATGCTTAGGAAGTTTTTTGGTTGTTTCGAGGTTATTATTTAATTTGATTTCCCAACATGATTAAAATATGTATTTTTAATTACGATAAATCAATTTTAATTGGTTATAATTAAAAAATGAGTTTAACTGGCTCTATAAATTATACTTATCAAAATAAATAGTTTAATATTAATGCCCGTAAGAGTGTGCGTGTGAATGTTTTATTTTTCTGTCCAATGCAGGATATGCCTTAGCTCAGCGGCTCTCAGCACATGATCCCATTTAGCTATTTTATTAATGCAAACAGTACAAATTTTTATAGTAATTAAAAAAATTTTTAAATTTTTTTTGCGCCACCCTTGACACTTAATTCCTATTGTGACCCCTAAATTTGTGTAAAGTACAAATCAGGCTAGCATATTATTATTATAACAAATACATGTTTATTTTTTAGTTTTGCTATTTTATGGGGTCCATATAATTATTTGTCGCACTTTCTTACACTGAAAAAGATTCCCTTTCTTTTTGCTTACATTTCAACGTTTTTGGTTACAATATACACCGCTTTAGTGGTAAATTTAATTTATTAAAATTACAATTTTTAGATTAAAAGTAAAATCTTCACTTTATGTGCATTTATATCGCACATCATAACATTAGTTTGGTATCATTTAATCACTGCTATATTATAATTGTATAAAATTTTAGGTACATTATGTGTCATATTCCTGGTGGAACTAACGGATTGTACATTATGTTTAAAAGTTTAAAATATATTATTTCTAAATCTATCAACATTATTTTTGATGAATGAAATAAATTTTAAATTCCTTTGTTATGTAATAAAATTTTACATTGTATGAATTAATTGCTATTGCAACAAATTTACGTACATCGTGTATATGAAATACCTAGATTACCGGAATGTATTGGTAAAAAATGGAATTTTTTAAAATTGTAAAATCATGCATGATACTTGGCTCATTTCAATTTAATCACTTAATTTCCGGGTTTTTTCTAATTTCTTTTGCACATTTGATATTGAATGTATTGTGGAAAACTAAATTTATTGGAAGAAAATCCTGTACCTTGTGTACGTGTATGTTGTGTGTTTATCTACTTGTGCATATTTTTCAAGAATACGATGTTGTTCTGTTGTTGTTTGTTATAATTTTTCTTTATTATGTGGAATCATATTGTACCTTCAAAACTGCGTTTGCTTTGTCAATTATTATTATGAATATAATTCCCTTTATCAAGTAATTTTTTGTATAATGTCTTTATTTTATTTAGTCAATTTTCCAATTTTACTGATTGGACCACAGTACGAGGTTTTATTTAAATGATTAGTTCTATTATCACTTAATTTAGGTCTCATCATGTTGATAGTGATTAAATTTTGTGATATTGTCATTATAAAAGAACAAACCATGTACAGTAGCTTAAATTACTATATGAATCCATCTACTTTTATTTTTGGACCTCTTTGTACAAATTTGCATTTTAAACAGATTAATGTAATTCAAAATTTTTGTAAATATTAATTTTAAATTAAGCATAAATACTTTTTTAAAATTGTGCATTACATGGTGCTAATCTATATATTGTACATTTACTCAAGTTGCATACCTCAAATTATACATTATCATTCTAATGATGAACTATCATATATGTATACTAAATCTTGTGGATTACTTTTAATTTTAGCTTAAAACTTGTAAAGGTTTATTTTATGGTTCAATCTTATAGATTCAGTGCTTACTTTGTTAATTATCTTGGAGAGGTGCTCCTTTTTATTAGTACCAATAGACGATTGAAAACGGTATCAATTTTGTCAATAGAATTTCCTATCTCAATGTCTCATGCTGTTATTAATTGGAACCGTCCATTAAATCAATTTTATAAGAATTGTATGGTTTATAGAATCCGTTCTCAACCTTTTGACTTTGCGGATAAATCATTATACGTAAAATATTAATTGTGTTAAATTATAAAAATTACAGAAAACAATTTTTTCAACCAAGTATTATACACGTGTATAATGTAATATACATTTATCCGCCTAATTATAAGTGTCATTAGTTTTGTTTATAATTAGTTTTTATAAGGAAATATTGAGCAGATCGGAGGTTGGGAGCGCTGATATACATAAATAACATGTAAATATTTGATTTATGTGAAATCACTTTAAAAATAATTACAATTATTAAATTTTTAGATGTATATAAGCCACTAATAGTCAAAATGAATTTCTCACCAAATATGGCAGCCATTACTGTTATTTTTTTTAGTTCAGCATTACATGTATACTATTATATTATTACTATTTATTATTAGTTGGGTTACATCAGGAACGGCAACCTTTTGCATCTAGCGAACCCATTTTTTTTATTTTTATAATAAAAAATTCTACGTCCGTTTTGAAAATTTAAACTTAATACATTTCAATTTTAACTGAAGTGAATCGGTTATAAGTTATAACTTATATATTCAACAAAATAAAATTCAGTATTAAAATAATTATAATAGAAATCTTATTTAAAAGCCGAGGAAAATATTTAACAAACGTAGTTTTCTCTTATAATGATATATACAATAAAACCTCCATATAGGTCAGTGGTGGGAAAACTTATTGATATGCGGGCCGCACAAATATCGTGAATACACATGATACAATTTAAATTGATGAAATTCTATTTTGGCTTGTAAATTTGATTGCTTTATTTAAATATTAAAGTGTCAAAATTCCATTTGAATAATTATTATTTTTGGAGTGCATTTTAATTATTAATAAGTTTCAAAATTGTACGTATTTATAATTATATCTATGCAAACAATAAAAGAAAATTTAAACAAAAATTAGCCTATTATTGATAAATAATAAAAATAAATTTTTTGTTCAACTATTGATAAAACCAACCAAAAAATTTAATTTTTATATCATTGCATTTAGTTTAATCTAATTAAAAATATACAATTATTTTATTTAAAAGAAATTAAGAAAGGAAAATTTTATTTAATGCGCAAAAATAGATAGTTAATTATCTAAATGGAATGTGCCATGTTGTAAAATTTACAATGTAAACAATCAATTTCAAAATTTAAATGTAAACATAAGTATGAAGCATGATTTCGCGGGTTGTAGTTTGCCCACCACTGATATAGGGTATATAACAAATTGCGCTACACAGAAATTCTATTGTATTTGTCAGATAATATTCAATGTTGATCCCAATTTTATAAAACTTGTCTGTCGTAAAATATTTATTAATTTCCGAGAGCCCAACTAAATATTTTTAAAATTTGAAGGGTTCAGTTTAAACTTGACGATTCGTGATACGAAATCGACCATAGTATATTGTTATACATTTAGGGATTTGATGCTAAAATAACATTGATATTATTAACGATTGGTATATCTATGATTCTCGAAAAAGGTTTATATTGAAATTTATATTGGTCTAACCATTTCAAATACTTGTAGTTATTTTATGAATTACCAACTACTAAAATTATATTTACATAGAAGAGGATGTTTTTATATATATCATTAATTCTATTTTTGAGTCTATCTTGTTTGAATGTTACACATATCTCGATATGTCCTTTGCAAAAAATTTATATACAATTTAGATATTCGGAAGAAAATATCTTGTAAACTATCACACATAAAATTTTATCAAGATGAAAAAAATTTAAAAACGGTAAATAAATGATCATTTATCAATAGTTACAGCCTTGTTAAAGAGTGGTTTTATTTTTTTGTCAAAATTTAAAAAAGTTTTGCCAGAGTAAACTAATACTTGTTGGTAAATGAAATAGACGGATCATACATCTAATAAATGGGTCCAATTACAAAATATTTAACCAAATTGAACTTTTTACAAATTCTTACTCCATAATGATTTTTAAATATTATTGTTAATATATCAGTGGACAATACGCTATAACTAAGATTTATTAATTTTACATTTCCTCTTCATAAATTGGTCGCTGTCTAATACAATTACATTACAAGTTTAAAAATTTATTTAATTTATAGAAAATATTGAAAAATATAATAAATGTGTTATTCACAACATTAAATATAATACAACTGACATATTTGGGCTACCCAATGATGGAAATGCAAAATGGGTCATTTGATGGATTTTGGTATACTATAGAATCATGGAAAGAATTGTATTTTGTTGGCCACTTTATAATTATGGCATATTTGTGTATATTTTGGATATAATAAAAATAAATCGTTTCAAGACATTTTGTTTATATAGGAAACCCAACCATCTGCTTCTTTGGTAAAATACTAAAAAAATGCATCAAAAAAGAAAACCGCGTAAATATACTTTTGGAAACCATTTAATAGAATTTGTCTTCCTGTAGCTTGCTTCTTCTCTTTGTATTTGTTCAAGGCCAAATTTATGCTGAGTGGCTAGAGCAATATCGTTGCGATAAAGAGCTTTCGTGACATTTTTCCAAAGACTAAATTTGCAATAAAAATATTTTAAACTACACAACTTTCTAGATTCGTTGGGTTTTTGTTGGCTAACCTTTTTAATAATTTTTTTATGAGTGTTACAATTTTTTGTATCAAAAACAAAATGGTTCGTCTATAAATCACAATAAATTAAAATAAATATGCAGTTACATTTAAATGTACACGTTTACCGGAAAATACAGAGTTCCAATAACCATCCAAAATATAAAACGATTTGTTGGTTGTCATATTGCTAATTTTAGCAGAAACCCTGTGTCGACTTCCTCCATAGAAAGGCTTAATGAAATATAAATTGTGTACAAATTAAAAAAAGTTACCTTTAGGTGAAAACTTATTTTTGATTTATAATTCGTTTCTTGACACACGATTTTAACGTCTCCACCAATTTCAACGGTTGGAACTGTTAAAATAGACCTAAAGAGTATTTTTATAATACACTTTATTACTTTGCAAATGCGCTGGGAAAACTAATTTTGTAGTGTTCATTGAACTCTTTAAGATATATTGTAGCTCCACCAATTAAGTCCACACCCACACTCAATCCGTAAAATTTAGATTTTGTCCAAATGTGGCCTTCAATGTAAATGTGGTTTTCACAGCTCTCGGCATAAAAAGCTGATACTAAATGTATACATAGTTATAAAAATTTAATCGATTACCAGGTGGATGATGGGAAATTTGTTCTGATATAAAGTAAACTTGGTCTGATTTCTAAAAATAAGATTTTATTTCAAAAACTTACTGTAGTTTCATCACACTTGTAGGAACACTCAAAAAATTCACCAAGAATCGGGTTATATGGTTTTTTTGCCGTCTAAAGTGATATGTCATATGCACCTGTATATCATTTCACTACCTTTACATCCCATGCGGTATGGAAAGAAGATACATACCATTTTAAAACGGCAATCATGCGATCCTGAGGCGACTTTTGTTGAGCTATTCTAATTAAATGAATACAATTAATGTTTATATTACGAAATGAAAAAATCTGTGTGGGCCAAAAAGTCTGCATACATTTCTAACAATGAGCGGTTCTCCAATATAAAAGTTGGAAGCAATATACGAGACAGATCCATACCAATACGGACTTGACTCAGTAAATGGGTAATCAAGAAACCATTCTTATGGTATATATCCTCTGAATTTCATGCTTAGCATTTAAAAGTTAATACCTGCATCTTCATTATTTCTGGGTAGATTGAAAATGACTAGATAAATATAATGAAGTAAACTCATCCCCAAAACTATGTGAAAAATATTAATTTCTTCGAATAATGGTATTTTTGAGTTGCCATATAGGTTATTTATGCAATA
>LWCA01000454.1:0-27088 GCA_001642005.1 Intoshia linei | reverse complement strand
TTTTAAATTCTCCAACTCGTTTGATTTTCAAAAAAAAGGACAATTGGGGTTTTTAACCAGTAAGATGTGAGTTTGGGAGGTTGAAATTATGTTCGCGAAGACCCGAAAAAACTGTAATTGAAATGTGGACTTTATAAAATTCTAAGACGGGTAGTTATGTATAATAAAAACTTTGCAAGTACAATGTAAAAATATGTTTATTATATAATTGATTGTATTTATTATGGAATTCATGTTATGCAAAAATTTAAAGTTTAAACAATGTTAATTGGCTATTTAGCCAGAATTCGAGAAATTAAATCGTTAATAAAATCCAAAAAAATTGAGCTAGGAACAAATTTAAAAAAATTAACTGTATAATATGTGTACATGGAGAACAATATTATAAAGTCGATACCACGCTTAAAGGCTCAAACGCAAATTTCCGTTAAAATAAACTTCAGTTTTAATTTCTCCATAATTTTTATACAATGATATTTAAAATGACAAACGCAATTCGAATAGATAGCGTTAAATATTTTTGATTGCGAATTAGTTTTTCTATTTTAAAAATACACACTTTTAGTGCTAATTGCTTTTGATTCTTTGATGGGTGTGACACCCTAATGTCTATACACTAATTACATGTAATTGGATTATTGTTGAATATTACCCACAAACAAAATATATAAACATTAAAATATTTAATAATTATAATTATATAATTTTTTATTGTTATTATTGAGTGATATTGATTTATGTGAAAATGGAATTTCAAATAATGACATTTGATCGGTCAACTGTCATTTTTTATTTATTTTTATACAATTTGTTTCAATGTCATTGGATTAATCTTTAAATTATTTTGTTACATTTGCCACATAAAATTAGATAAATATATTATCTTCCCTTTAAAATTTAAATTAGAATAAAAATAGGGCGGTTAACATGTGTGAATGGGTTTATAAAATAATGTAATAGTTGTATATTGTAATTTCATGTTAAATAATCGATTCAGCTAGATCTAATTACATAAACACAATAAAAAATAAACATGTATATTGAATTTAGATATTTCTAAATTCAATGGAATCTACTGGGGTAGATTTGACGGAAGAGTCTACTGAAAACGATACGAATCCAAAAATAGGCATAGATGATTCACGTCTATCTGAATTACAAAATAGGCAGAAATTAAATGAAAAACATACATATGTACGTCAAAAACAATTAATTTGGAGATAGTGTTAATAAATTGTTTCATTGATTTTATTTTAGTGATTTTATCTACATTTACTATAAGAAATGAAACCATAATGTATATCAATAGGTCAATACTTTTAATTTTTATAGGAAATGTAATTTAATTAAAATAATAACATTTTTTGACTAGTGTAGACTGTTTCCAATTAAAATTTCTAACTTGCAAGAATTTTGTCATTGATTAATGAATGTGATTTTACAACATTGTCTTAAACTTAATGTATCAAATGTATTTATCTATTTGTAAAACAAATAATTAATTTAAAAATTATTGCAAGTTTTGCTGTAAAGCTGAATCAATAAAATAATCAAAATTTTCAAAGGTATAACCAATTTATTAGAGTTCAAGAAGACTAGATAATACTTGTACATAGCATTTATTTCTTTAATCTAGATTTAGAAAAATCTAACTGCAATTTATAAAAATAATGTCATTTAGTTTGCATTATATCGCTTCGTCTAAGTTTAGCATACACAATAACATTTTGGGTTAAACTATTGCAAAAATTAATATATCAGTTTAGATTAATTAATAAATCGATATTGGGAGTGATTATCTCGATTGACTTATTTGATACTTTGCATTTCCTCAAAGATTAGAAATATGATGAGCGATAAGAAGGAAAATAATGTTTTGAGGAGAGGTGCCCTACGCCATAAAAATATACAGATTGTCAAAAACCACCATTTTTCACCGCGTAAATTATATATGTCTCATTTTTAATGTTAAACTAGGGTTTTTTAAACACTTTACATATTGCAGTCATTGTACGGATTTTATATGGTAATTTTATATTTTATAATTTCATTTTTTAATGTCTACGTTTAAGGGGACTCGGGAAACAAGGATACCAATGCAACAGTTTTTATCTTTAAAGTTACACATTATTTCGCTATTTAGTTTGCGGATTAGTTGTTCATAAGCGATGTCATGAATTTGTGACGTTTCAGTGTCCAGGTGTAGAAAAACAAACTTCCAATGTAATTTTTTAAAGATAAATAAGAATTATTATTAATATGATTAATCATTATTTATTTTTTATAATTAAGGAAACAGATGCTTACAAACACAAGTTCAAAATACACACATATAGCAGTCCAACATTTTGCGATCATTGTGGTTCGTTACTATATGGACTTTTACATCAAGGATTACAATGTGAAGGTAATTTATCTAAATTAAAATTAAAATATTTTAATACCATTGAGGATTCATAAATTAGTTATTCAAGATGCAGGTAATATTGTCAACCAAATTTCCAGTTTTATTAAATTATTAGTAATTTTTATTGATTTTCAATACATAAAATTTAATACAATTTCAATGTGTACGATTAACCACAATATGTAGAATTTTAAATTAGAATTGAATAATATCTATACTTTTATTTCACTTAGTTTGCTCTTTCAATACTCATAAAAGATGCAAACTTAATGTGCCAAGTTTATGTGGAATCGATTTTACAGAAAAACGTGGCAGAATAAAAATTAGAATTATATTACAGGATGATATATTAACTATTGAAAGTAATATATTTTAAATACAGTAATACATATAAAGTAATGTATTTATCGGCTTTAGAGTGATACTTTATGCAATGTACTCTAATTATTAGAGTGGATTTAACAAATTTATTTACATGTTAATTATATTTTATATTATTTTCCCTTCATTTTTAAAATTTAAACCTCATTTATATGAACGGTGTATATTTCTGTCTAATTAATATTATCAGTATAATAACTGGTAAAATAAATGTTAATTGGTACCAAAATTCCATTTAGATTAGTTAATGTATGTCTCATGCATTATTATATTGTAGAATCTATATTATACATTTTTATGAAAGCAGTGATCACCATTTTTTAGCGATACGCATTTATAAGGTAAAAAACACTAATTGTCCTTTTTTTAAATTCGAAATTGAAACGAATCCTAGAATTATAAAAATACACAATATGATAAAAATTTTAAAATCATCAACATTATCATAAATTTAAATGTAAAAAAATTATATCTTCAGGGTCAAAACTACAAAATACCCTTCTTTTTTAATGAAAAATGCCCTAGAATTTCAAAAAATTTCAAATCCGAATAAGTACGACTTCACGGTCAAAAAAGCATAATAGTATTCATATATTTTTTTTCCGAAATATTTTATTAAAACAAAAAATGTGAAATAATTAACGGTTTTTAAATTAAAAAAAAAATTATTCTGATAAATTATTAAGCTTATTCCAGTTGATATAAATACAAAAGTTCAACCCGAGAAATCTACGCATTCCCGATGAAAAATAATTTTTAATATAATCAATCAATATTTTTTAAGTATTTCGATTAAAATGAAAATCGAAAATGTAAATCTAAATTTCAAAAAAAATGTGCATTGAACGTCTACACATTTCCAATAAAGAAATATGAATGAAAATCTATATAATTCATTCTTTCGGGAGTTTTTTCATTGCTACGCAATTTATAATTTTCAAAAAGTTTAGAATCATTTGAAGTATAACCTTGTGATTTTCATTTTTATTAATGTTAAATTTTAAAATATAATATTTTAATATAATGTTGGTAAAATTAACCAAAAATATGTTTTTTAAAGTGATCAGTACGTTATAATATTTTTTACTTATCGAATGGGTATATTGAATATATACCATCACATTAAAAAAAGAAAATATGAGTACAATGTATTTACAATTGTATTTCTATAAGTAATTTATAACTAATTTTATAATTATAATAATTATAAGCTATTATGACAATTTTTTGGATTGTATTGACTTTATTTTTAAGATTATACACTTATTCTCTTTACTAAATTGATTTACTAATTAATTCATTACTAAGTTAATTGATTAAAAAAGAGCGATCAAAAAATTGTTTTTAAAAATTTTTACATAAATCTTATCAAAAGTAAGTCGAAATAATTCACTTAAAAATTAAAAAGTAATGTAAGATGACGGGTAATGGTGAAACAATTTTGGGAACCACTCCTTTAAAGGATTGATTATAGTGAATAGTAACATTTTATTATTGAATTTATTTTTTTGGTAGAAATAAAAAAAAGTCTGCCTTCAGTAGCTAGGTGTTGTTTGTACCAAGTACACACAAGTAACAGTCAATCTAGTTATTATTATACATGTAAATATGGTTATTGAACATTTTAGTTTTTGAAGCAAAAAATTTGATACCAATGGATCCAAATGGAATGGCGGATCCATATGTAAAAATAAAAGTAATACCTTGTGATTCTATTTCAAAAATGAAAACCAAAATAATAAAAAAAACATTAAATCCACAATGGAATGAAAAATTTAAATTGTAATTTTATATTTAATTGGCATTTTAACAGAATTGGAAAACGTTAAAAAAATGAACGATTCCGATTCGCAATAGTGATTCCTAAAAATTTATTTGGAATCGTCGCATCAATAAAATTATATGTTTCATCCCTTAACTATTTTTTACCTGTCAAGTACCACGACTATTCATACTATATTATTTCTCTATTTTTATTGCATCTTTCACTCTTTTACATTATCATATCATAAATTTTAAACACTCTGAAACTTTTAATTTTAACTTTTAGACGTTTAAATAGAAAGAACGGAGATTTTTCAAAACGAATATGGATAAATATATGGGATTGGGATTTTACATCTCGAAACGATTTTATGGGCTCTTTATCATTTGGTATATCTGAATTGGATAAACAATCTCCTGACGGTTGGTTCAAATTACTAAACGAAGAAGAGGGGCAATTTTACAATATTCCTTGCATTACAGAAGAAGACGAACAAACCATGATTAAAAACCTCCAGATTTCAATAGATGTATTATACAAACTTTTCATCCTCATTTACTTTAGAAATCGTTAAACATGGAAAAATACTCAGAGACAAAGCCAATATTGCCATCAAAAGTAAACACCCTGAAACCGAACGATTTTAACTTTTTAAGTGTTTTAGGGAAAGGAAGTTTCGGAAAAGTAAATTTATAATTATAATTGTGTACTTTTAAAGTATGTGGACTCATTAATGTAATAATAATTACAATTATAGGTGTTATTGGCTGAAAGAAAACGTACCAAAGAAATTTTTGCCATAAAAATATTAAAAAAAGACGTAATTATTCAAGACGACGACATTGAATGTGCCATGATTGAAAAAAGAATTTTAGCAATACAAAATAAGCCTAGCTTTCTAGTTAATCTCTACGCTTGTTTCCAAACTAATGTAATTCATTGCTCTTTTTTGTTTGCATAAATTTTAATATCAAATTCTTAGGACCGCTTATATTATGTCATGGAGTTTGTTAATGGTGGAGACTTAATGCACAAAATTCAAATTGAGGGTCGATTTAAAGAACCCATTGCAGTGTTTTTATCATTTTTATATTGGAATTAATCATAAAATAATTTTAGATTCTATATTGCTGAAGTCGTCATTGCCTTATTCTTTTTACATTCAAGGGGAATTATTTATAGGTGAATCTATCAATATTGTAAATATTCAAAATTAGAGATTTGAAATTGGACAATATAATGCTTGACTGCGAAGGACATGTAAAATTGACAGATTTTGGAATGTGTAAAGAAAATATCACAGATTCAAATACAACCACTACATTTTGTGGGACACCAGATTATATTGCTCCAGAGGTATTAATTTCAAAAAATAATTATCACATAGATTACATGACGTATTCTTTGATCAAATTGGACCGTTAGATACCAATTTTGGTCAACCATTTATTTATTAATTTTAATTGAATATAGATCATTTTATATCAACCTTACAATAAATCTGTTGACTTTTGGTCTTTAGGAGTGTTAATATACGAAATGTTGACTGGAATGGTAATTCATAATAATTACTATTGTTTTGATATAAACAATGTATTAGGCACCTTTCGAAGGAGACGATGAAGATGATTTGTTCTATCACAGTATATTAAATTGTAACGGCATTTATTTTTCATTTAGTTTCAAATAATAACGTTACATACCATCAAAAATTTATGTCGAAAGAAGCAATATCTATTTGCAAAGCAGTAACGGTTATTTGTCCCATTTATAATAAATATTAAGTTACTTGTGCGAAATCCCTCAAAACGGTTAGGGTGCACACCAGACGGAGAACGTCGATTAAAGGAAAATTTCTTTTTTAGACGATTAGATTGGATTAAGATTGAAAACAAAGAAGTACAACCCCCTTTCAAACCAGATGTGGTAATTATATATAATTTAATGTTGTGATTGCTTTTAACTATTATTAAAGCCTAAAATATCATCAATTAAAGACGTTGATATTACCAACCTACAAGTTGATAACTATGCAAAAAATTTATCCGTTCAAAATACTCCGAATGACGAAGATATAAATAAACTTTTACAAGGAAATGAATTTAAGGGATTCAGTTACAGCAGACTCGATTTTTTTACTGTTAATAATTGAATAATTTATTTTTAAATAAAATTATTTAAAATTTTGCATGCATATCTCGTAAATGTTCAATGTTAATATAATTTTTAATTTAATAAATTTAAATATTAAGACAAATGTAACGAACAATTTTGATGATGAATTTACACAAGCCACCGTTGAATTATCACCAACGGGAGATCCTTTATTGTTGATGGATTTGGATCAATCTAATTTTAAAAGTTTTTCATATGTTAACCCGTCGTTTAGTGTAGAAATTTAATAAGAACAATAAATAAATTTTTATTCGTACTTTACTGAACTGTATATTATATAAATAAATATAAAGGAAGCTGTAAATGATAGAGCTCCTAAAATATAATTATTTATTGTAATTCAATAGTGTATTAGAATTATGCCAAATTATTAGAAAGCTGTACATGTAACAAATTAAAAAAAATAAATGGGTGGTTTAACGTAACTTATATATACTGAATATTACCACATATAAGCGAGAAAATAAATGAACTGACTGCCATTAACAGAAAATAAAATACAATTTGAAATGGTGTGGACATGCTAAATTGAATTTTAATAAATTTAATAAAAAAATTGTTAATAAATAGTATTACTAACACTTACGTTGATATATAGAGGTAGTAGTATATGGAATATATAAAGGTGTAAAACCCAATGTA
Source organism: Intoshia linei (assembly GCA_001642005.1). Classification (NCBI taxonomy): domain Eukaryota; kingdom Metazoa; phylum Orthonectida; family Rhopaluridae; genus Intoshia; species Intoshia linei. The sequence goes on along the minus strand of LWCA01000454.1, from coordinate 19,718 downwards.
GAAACCACAGTTGAAAGCCGGCCAATGCCTATTTTCAATATTAGTAAACAAACAATTAAAATGAACCATCGATGATTTTCACCGTTCAAAGTCAAATAAGTACTGAGAATTGAGCAAGATAAAATCATAAATGACATTATCCAATAAAAAACACTCCACAGTCCATAATTGTAACCAACTTGATAATTCAAAAATGCTTTAATGACATAATGACTAAATATTAAATAAAAAATCAACACAAAAACATACTATTGAGTGTATAAAGCCATAAATGCCAAAAAGGAGGCAAACCATGAAGTAAAACGAGACGATAGAATAAATCTCTGTCTAGGAACATGGCGAGGGACTGTTGAGATGGTCAAATGTCTGACAAAATTTAATTTTTTGCATTGAGGGAGATATCTCGTCAATATTGTAGATAAAACATGTACCGGTAAAACGGAAAGAATGTATAAACTTACTAGAAATATGTAGGTAAAGTAATGTTTTGGGTGCAAGAATTCAGACTGGTAAGCTACTGCAAAAATGCTACTAACAAGCAAAACTATTATAATCACACATGGGAATATTATTATCGATAATATGCCTTGTTTTATCCATAAAGTTCGATTGGTACGTCTTTTATTTGAATTTGAGTCATTTGGACAAACACCTTTTAAATGACAAAAATGTGAACCAACAAACCCGTTGATAGGGGTAGTAAATATGTAACATTTCATTAACCATTCTAGTCGATTTACGTGACTATCAAATTCAATAATATCGATACTAGATATTAATGAAAATAAAGAAAAGCAACATACAAAGTGAATTCCGTTAGCTACCAGAGATATTAATAGTATGTAATTTTTGGGTTCACGGAATACATCTTTATAAAGCAATTTCCATCCATATTCATCAATACCCTAAATTTATATTTAAAAAAAATGCTAATACAGATATTCTTTACTTATATAAAAATGAATGTGTGAACACACTGTGTAACGATTTATTGAAAAAATTAACAGTCGTAGTATTTAAAAGAACCCTATTTCTAATACAGTTTTCCCAGAGCGTGTTTTTATATATTTTTCAATTTCAGAATTCGAGTCCTTCATGGCCAAAAACCAATTTTCCCTTTTGTAAAAAAAAAATCAGGCCAAAAATTTAATAAAACATACATTCTGGGGCACGTTTTAAAAAAGTTAACAATTCTTTAATCTCAGCCTCCGAAACGCATATCTTCATGGTCAAAACCACAAATTAACCTTTGTTTTAAAAATGAAACATGTCCTATAATTTTATAAAACATAAATTCGGGGATAGTTTTTAAAATCATAAACATTATCATCAATGGAAATCTCAAAAAATATAATTTTCACGATCAAAACCAGATTACCATTTTTTTTTAAATTGAAAACAGCCCTAGAATTTACAAAAAAATACAGATGGTACAGTTCTATCTTATTAACACAAACAAAAAATTTCAATCTGAATAAGAGCGTCTTCACGGTCAAAATAACACTTTAGTATTCACATTTTGTTTCATCGAAATATTTTATTAAAACAAAACATGTAAAATAATTAACGGTCCAACAATGAAAAAACAGATTTCTCTGATAGAGATTATTCCAGTTAATATAAATACCAAATTTCAACCCCAAAAATCTACGCATTCCGGCTGAAAAATAATTTTTAATATATTATTAATCAATATTTTTCAAATGTTTGGATTAAAATCAAAAATAAAAATGTAAATATCCATCCTACAATTCCAAAAAAACGTGAATTAAACGTCTACACAAATCCAATAAACAAATATTGGTGAAAATCTATATAATTGATTCCTTCGGATTTTTTTTCATTGTACTCATTTTCAAAAAATTTAACGAAATTTTAGTTTAAAACTACAACCAATACAACTCTGTTATTATCATTTACACTGCTTTGCAATGTTGGTAAATTCATCCTTGATTAATTATTGATACACAATTGATATTTTTTACTCATCAAAAGCAGATACTGATTATACAGGTTTATTTACAATTTTATTTTTTCTGAAATTTAAGCTATTTATGATAATCTTTAAAATTTTCTATTTTAACTTTATTTTTAAGATTATACATTCATTCTCTCTAATACAGTGGTTTTCAACCGGGGGTCGCAAAATTTATCAGGGGGTCGTGAGAATTTGAACACAATATAAAATATAAATAAAACTGAATATGCTTTTTTAATATTTTCATTTATGTTAATTGATATGATGTTTGGAGTGTATAGAAAATTTTTTATGTTTATAAGAGGGTCGCGAACACCAAAAGGTTAAAAACAACTGCTCTAATAAATGGAATCACAAAATTTTTTTAAAAATTCTTAACAAAAATGCTAATCAAATAAAATTAAGTAGGAATAATTCATTTTAAATTCAAGTTTAGGAACCACTCCTTTAATTGATAATAGTGAATGTAGCATTTATTTTTTTGGTAGAATTAAAATAGTTAATCCTCGGAGAGCTAGAATGCTATTTGTACGAAGTACATAACAGTCAAGCTAGTATTACAATAACACTGACTAACAGTACACCACTCAACTGCCGATCTTAAGATTCAAGTTATCAGTATAAGTCAATAAACCGGCAACCTTTTGCATCTCGTGGGCCACTTTTTTATACCAAACACATTTTAAACGTTTTGTTAAATACACATTCAAACGGTTTTGAAAATTTACACATGATACATTTCAATTTAAACTGAAATGAAACTTTTCTAGTATATTCCACGAAATAAAGCCCAGGGAAATCTCAAAATCTTCAAAATCAAATTAAAATTATTAAAATTAACAAAATGATTATAATGAACCAATTCTTACTTATATAATATTTGTTTGTGTCTTCCACTTTATTTCAATAACTACCAGTTTTAGAATTTTATAAAGTTCACATTTCAATTACAGTTTTTTCCGAGTGATAATAAGATAAATTTCAACCTCCCAAACTCACATCTTACAGGTCAAAAGTCCAAATTGTTCTTTTTTTTGAAAATCAAACGAGTTGGAAAATTTAAAAAAATTATATCTTCAGGGCCAAAACCACAAATTACCCTTTTTTTATGAAAACAGCCCTAGAATTTAAAAAAATTTACAGGTGGTATAGTTGTATCCTGTTAACACACAAAAAAATAAATTCAATCCGAATAAGTGACGACTTCCAGTCAAAAAAGCATTTTTGTATTCATATTTTTTTTTCCGAAATATTTTATTAAAATCAAAAATGTGAAATAATAAACGATCCAGAAATTAAAAAAAAAAGATTGTTCTGATAGAGCTTATTTCAGTTGATATAAATACTAAATTTCAATCCCAGAAATCTACGCATTGCCAGTGAAAAATAATTTTTAATATATTATCAATCAATATTTTTCAAATGTTGGATTTTATTTAGGCAGTCGATTTATTAGCCATCAAATAAATACAATAGCAGTCAATAGAAAGTAATTAGACAATACTTTTATTTAATTTGAAGGCAATTTATTACGTCTAGCAACAATACATAGATTTGTGCTCAAATTAAATGTTATAGCATCAGTAAAGTTAATTTATCAAATAATAACATTTAAGGTCAAATTAATTTTAATTAACAAAGATTAAAAATTAATATTCAGTAATGAAATTGAACAATATCAAAGGAAAATTGTCTTCTTCACTGAACATAAAAATGTATTGCTGATTAAGGAGTCATAAAATTTGAAATTGAAATATTGGAAACAAATGAAAATATATTTGATGGATATATGAAAAAAATGTTCCAAGAATATGAAGTATGTTATAACAATCAGGAATGGAAGCTATCAACGTGTACTTGTCGATTTTTTTTAAAATATTTTAAATGTAAACACTTAATATTGGTAGCAATGCATTTAAATTTATTGAAAATGATGATTTATTGGTTGAATCAAAATCAATTTTCATCGGAGAGAAAAAAAAGAGGACGTCCCAAAGGAGCCATAAGGGATTTAATTTTAGATTAAATAAACATTAATTAGTAGTAAATTTACTATTTTCCTCATCTTATTTATATATAATTTGATACTACTCATGCGATTTAATTTGATGTTTTTTGTAATAATTTGACTGTTCAATCAACTATTTTGATTTAAATTCAATTTTATTTTCTTAAAAATATCTTTATTTTGACTTGTCTGAATTTTATCGTCTTTTATTTATTTTTTAATTTGTTGAATAATTTTTTCCAAAAATCTCGGGAATTTTTCTCAAGCACAATCACTACTCACACACCATTTAAATTAAAATAATAAATACATGTATAATATTCACTAAACATTTTAATTACACAAGTTTTCCTAATAATATAGAAAATGGGGATCAATAAATATTAATTAATGTAAATTACCGTCAAACTAACAGGAGAACAGTTGTATCGATGATAATCCTTTTTAAGAGATCGATAGGTAATGAAACCAATGGTTAAAATGATGAGACTAAGGAAAAAAATGGTAAAAATACTGAAATGAAAATTTTTCTAAAAAAGATGTAAGTTTACTAAAAACAGCAAATACCTTTGTTTCATGATCAATATACTTATCATGCCGATGTGAAAATTCCACAGTAGTTTCAATCCAAGTTACATTGTAATGGAATTTGATAAGTATTTCTGGGATAAATTTTTCCAATTTTGAAGGAGTAATGCTATAATCGACAATTGCGTTTTTGTTGTACTCAATTGTAATAATTTTATCAGTATAAATGTAACATTCGTCTTTTATATATTCACCAATTGCATCTAAAAATAAATTAGTTCAGTCATGTAACTACATTGTAGTATATTGAAATAATGTATATTAGCATGACATATCTATAATTGTTTAATCGGTAGACTCCAAAGGGGTCCACACGGGAAACTGTGGGTCTCTGGTTACAATATAATTCGGAAATTGTAACATGCTACTCTATAATTGTATTAAATTCTTAGTCTTGTTTAAATACTAAATTCCCCAAATTTGCCAAAATCCTATAAAATGATATCACCCCGAAATTGACTGTTATGCTAGCAGAGTCCGCTGAAATTATAACAACTATCAAAAATATAGGGATCGGTAAGAAATATTTCTAGTTTGGGCCCGCGAGATACGGACACTTGGGAAGCTCTGTGTTTAATAAATTACGTGTTTTAGTGAGTTCATCCAATGAAGTAACATGGGTGTAAGAGTTTTTCAACAAATAACAAGTTTTGTGTATCAAACTGGAATCAAACTTTTTAGTACAAATTTCGCTTGTTTTAACATTGTTGACAAATGATATATTTAATCCACTTTGTTCATAATTGTGACCCAATATTTGATCGGAAAATGCATCACGCTCATGATCAAGGCTCACTGAATCTCCGTAACACATATCCAACATTTTATACGCATGTCTATCGTACCTATTATTGTATGATATTATTGAGTCGTACCACAATATCACCTGTTCCTTCTTCTCATACTAAATGTATACAATTTACATCAAAATAGTTTTTTTAATTTACAGTGTGGTTATGTTCGTCCGACGAAATTAAAATCCAAATGAGGCAAAATATGACACTAGTAATCCACTTACCATTTAAAAATCTCAATATATTTAACATTGTTTACGTGGATTGTTTTTAAAAAATAAATTTCAGTTTATTATTAATTTATGAAATTTTGAATTGCAGTTTATGTACTAAAAAATTATTAAATTTAACAATTTTTTATCATCTTATAAAGTCACAATCAAATAGATTCAAACCTTACAAAACTAAACAAAAATGCAAGAATTAAAGATGAATTATAAGGGGTCTTGTTTAGTTTAAGCCCACTCAATATGAAATTTTTATTCACAATTTCAAGCACAGTCATTTAAAAATTAAATTTTATATTAAAGTAAATTTGTATAATTCAAATTTTCGTAATTATTTCAAATAGAATTTTTAGAAAATATTTATTAGTTAATTTCAGGTATAGAAATACATATTTTCATTACTTAATCATTAAAAGTTATAATTAAAATATATCTTTTATAGGTACTTTATATTAAGTATTAGATTATCAACATTAATTTGTAAATTTGTTTCGTCTTTTTAATGAAGCCCATAACGATTCAATCTTATTTGTGTGGTAACCTGTCACGGTTTAGAAAATTTTGTGGGTGGTTTACCACGCCATGGTCGAAGCCATATAATAAAATTCTCGTATAAAATCTCCAGCCATCAGACATAATAATGGAACCAGGTTCAATGTATTCCCTAATAAACAAAATATGAGTATAATTATAAAAATACATTATTGTATTGATTAAAACTAACGCAGTTCTGTTTGGTACGGCATCAATGAAACACTTTTTCAACTGCGATGCGACTCCACCGAAAACCCACTGTTCTGGGTATAATTGTCTACGGTTGTAGTTTCTTTTGGAGAATTGAGTTTCGTCAATTTAAACCTCACTGGCAGACCCCAATCATTTCTGGATAATATATAATCATTGAGATAAAAACATTTAAGATAATATCATAAAGTTATTCCAATCAACACATGTTATAGATGACATCTTTAACTCCCTATTTAAGAGTTTAAGTGAAGCAACATTGAACGCCCAATAATAAATAAACTTAAGAATTTTTGGAATAGATAAATGGCTTTGCTCAAAAAAAGCACCTATTCGTATGGACATTTCCTTTGTGCATGGTTTTCGACAGCGGGACCTGTATCCATCAGTACTTTTTTTGTTTGTTAAAGTTCATTATTCCTCCAGTCTATACAACTTTGTGTTGATTTAATGAGCTTAAATGCTTTGCAAAACTTGATTGTTTTCTCTATATCCATTACAATTTCATATAGATTATCGTAATTAATGTCGTTTAAATCATGCGCCATAATGATAATAAATATTTAATTATGTTAACATGCATTTACAATCATTACGTAAAGTTAAATTAAATTTTCAAATTTTGAATTTGTTCATTTTAAAAGTTCATATTGAGTGGACTTAAACTAAACAAGACCCATTATTATTATAAGATAAATTTGTAACTATAATTTGATAATATTTCTATTATTGAGTTTTAGGCGAATTAATAATACTTTTAATACGAAACTAGACAAATATATATTTTACCATGATCATTGATCATATCAAAACAATGCTTTGACAATATCAGTTAAATTTTTAACATTTTATCAATAAAATTATTACAATTTAAAAACACAATAAACTTTATCATAAAAAATAAAGGCTCAAATATATTATAGTTATAGTAACATCAAAATAAAATAAAATATAAAATTTTATGGTAAAAAATTAAATGACGACCTCTAATCCAAATCCTCGAGTGCGAAATACAACAATAATAAAACCAATTTTATACGGCAATAAAGCTAGATATTTTGGTCAAACAAGAGACGATGGTTTCACACACGAGTGGACTGTATATGTAAAGCCATATTTCGATGAAGATGTGTCAAAATATATTAAAAAGGTCCATTTTAAATTGCATGAAAGTTACCAAAACAGTGTTAGAGTCATAAATGAACCTCCATTTCAAGTAAATGAAGCTGGTTGGGGTGAATTTGACATTCATATTCGTATTTATTTCACGGAGACCACGGAAAAAGCGGTACATTTTAATTTTTGTAAAATTAATATATATAAATGTTAATTTGGATCAGGGAAAAAAACTTTGCCGTGTTAAATCAATTTTTGCATTTTTTTGTTTATTCCCATAATTTAATAGATTTCTTTTCACGATAGATTCTAAAGTTTAGAAGGGTGCTTAGTAATCACCCGAATCACTCATTTTCTTTGATCTGAATGAATTATTATTTTATTAATTGTGTTTAGGTATCATTTGTTCACCATTTAACATTATTTCCACCTGGCCAACAACGTATCTTTACATCTGGATTACACAAATATGAATTTTATGATGAATTGGTAATGTTTGATTACTTTTTATTTTCATTTTGTTGCTTTAGATATTTAGTGATCCACCGTTAACATTTCATAAAATACTTGTTGATTTACCCTCAAATGTTGTCAAGGCTCGCGAAAAAAAATGTAATTGTATTTTAACTACATTTATTAGGTTTTCGATGAAAATTCTCATTTATTTTAGTGCGACCAGAAGTACGACTATTTAGATAATACTATAACTTTTCAAAACTAAATAAACTTATAAATTGAACTTTAACTTAAATGTTCATTTTTCTAATCAAAAATTAATCAAAAACATATTTTGTTTCTAAGCAATAAAAGTACTACTTTTAGTACGACAAAAATATGGTCAGCCTATTTATTTATGAAATCTTTAGATAAAATTATTGCTACATTATAATTGATTAAATTTAAAATTTCATTGTTTTAAGAGTTTTAGACAGAAACGTCATAATGTTTTGTCTTAACAGTGATTGTGAAACTGTCCTTTTTGAAATTTTTTGTGACTGAATATTTTTAATAATTTGAAATTGTCTTTGTTTAAAAAATTTTAGCCTGTGATAGTTATAAATTATTTTATATTGATAAAATAAAATTAATATTAGCTTTTTTGAAAAATGGGTTGATAACCTCTGGTGTATAATCTCTACTTGTTGGCGAATGAGAAATTAAGTTTCTTTAATATTTTGGAATATGGAAAAATAAACAAGGCATTCTATCAGAGCCGAATTGACCATGATGTCCCAGAAAATCAAAAATGGCCTCTAATTTTTTTAGGATGTGCTATATACTTCTTAACCATCACTCTCTGAGCTGGATTTGTTTAATATATTTGAGAAAATGAGGGGCCATTTTATAAAAGTTTCATCGAATCCCCGAGGGTCTCGGTACATTACCATGTATTCCATTATTCATTTAAATAATTTCAAATATTTTACTGAAAAAAATATATTTATTTTAACTTGTATGTAAACTATCCCCGAGTCGCTGATTTTAGTTGGGTACTTGTTAATTTTACCTCTAATGCACCATATTTTGGGCTGGTTTCGAATTAGTCGTTAAATAATGCTTAATGTTAATTTTAAATTATATATTTAAAGATGAAGAAAAACGAGAAACCTACATGAACACACTATCGAATGCTCGTCAGTCCGTTTTAAAAGAAATTGAGGAGCTGTCAATAAAATTTGAAAATGCAAAAGAGCAAATAACCAAAAACCGTTCAATTATAAGCACTTATAATAAAAATCACATGGAATTATGTAAATCTGAAAGCAAATCCAATACCGATGGACTAGTGATTCAACCCAAATCCTAATTGTACAAATATTTATTTTAACATGTATAACAATTAAAAGGAAATTTTATTGAGGTGAAATCTTTATAGTCAAATTAAAATGAACAATTCATATGAAACGTAGATTTACAGTGGTTTGATAAGTTATTTTGGAAGGGGTAAATTCATGGCTAAAAATTAATAGTTGAAATATACTAGCGTATTACATTTCAGAGCTGACTTTGCATACCATTTCACTTCATCATCATCATCTTTGGCAAGATTATCCAGTAATTGTTTAACCTTTGTATTGATAGTGCTACAAATATAGCAGTGAAGGGTATTAATTAATTACGTGGAATCCATTAAAGGCGCTAGTTTTTCAAGAAGTTTGCATACATTGAATCGTACATTTGAAACTTTATCAAGTCCCAATTTCAAAATTATTGGCAATAAGCATTGTAAAAACACTTCTGATCCACAGGATTCAGCCATAAGCTAAACAGTTAAATATTTTAAATTAAAATGTCATAATACTCTAAGAGCATATAAAAGAGTCAATCTGCGGAGATAGTTGGTACTATTATTTAATTGCTGTACCATAACGGGAATAATATTCTCTTGAGCCCATACCACACCAAAAGGTTTAACTAAATCACTGAGTAATTCAGCGGCTGTATTTCGTATTGTTAGTACTAAAATAGACGTAAACAAAATAATGTAATGACAAATACCACTATCATTCAGATATGTTTCTAAAAAAGGATTGGCCATGTATTCATTAAAAAAGTTTGTGCCCTAATGAATGGTTACATTGAAAAATGTTTAGTCACCATATGTTCTGAAAGTATTTTTATACACTTTAGAAAAGAATGTCTGACTCGCCATTTCGGGTCAGCACAAATTTCTTCAATCATAGGTACAATTCTTTGTGATATTTCATCATATCCTATCGTCTACAAAATTATTAAAATTTAATTTATGAAAACTATAAATTACATTAGCCATTTTCATCATCTCTTCTAAAATGGAAAATCTAATATCGGACGAATCATTATGTAACAAAGCAAGCCAAATTGGTAAGATATGTTTTATTGCTCTAAAATAGAGTAAAAAAATTACATTAATTGGCATTACAATTCCTTTTTTAAAATTTTTGAAATTCCGGCTATAGAAATTGATAGGGATGATCTGACGTTGTTGGATTGTTCCAAACAAAGTTGATTCATGATGGGTAAAAATGTTTCAATAATTATATCAATTTGTTCGTCTTCAGGTAAATATTCACAAAAGTCTATTATATAGTATTAAAATTTAAATGATAAAATACACTCAACCTGATAATGATTGTATAGCCAAGGAGCGTATCCCCGATTCTTCATCTTTTAAACAAGACTCCATAAATTTAATCATATGTGAAGGTTTCACTGTTTTTCCAAAGGCTCTTTGAATCTATTTTAAATAAATCAATCTGATTAAAGGAATAATGAATTACACTAATTATATCCCTAGCACCCATAATCCTGACACCCCAGTCTTTCCCCTCGAAAGCGAATTTTGTAATTTCAATTAAAACATTCATAGATCCACTATTGCAACAAATTTTAATAATAGATGCTAGACACGTGGTGGCATTTTCTCGAACGGTTTCCTATAAAAGTATTAAATAAGCAATATTATAATTACTTCTTCATCTTTGATCAAACTGTTGTAACTAGATAATAAATCTGATCTAAATGTGGCTCCATCGATATGGTTAAGGAAAAATATAAAATTGCTTGCGGCACATCGTCTAACCATTGGAGTTTCATCAGAGCATAAGGTTCGATAGCTACTAAAAGAAATCAAAATTATAATGTTTAAATTTGTATTTATTATATTATTTTTCATTATTACAATAATTTAAAATTACATTCTCAATTCGCCACGAAAGTTTTCTTTAAGTCTTTCATAAATACTGTGAAAAAGGTTTGCAGCTGAAACTCTAGCAGTGAACCATTCACCTATTTGATAAATTTCATTAGTTATTAACAATTTCAATAATTACCAGCTATGAGTCTTTTGAGACTAGGAACAGCATATTCTTCAATTTGATGCTGTGAAAAAGTGGATAGGATTTTTTTGTACGATTTTATTGTCACATCGCGGACTAAAGTTTCTTCGACGGTTCCCAAACTTTCAAATATGGGCTAAATGTGAGTATTATTGATACTAAAGTAATCATTCACAAATAAAATATTAAAATTAATTGACTTACAAATTTAAAACACAAAATTTTTACAATTTCAGTTATTGATTGATAGATATTACTAATATCATATTAGTTATAATACTTATCTTAATTGACATTATGAAATTAAACATGTTCAATCAATTCAATGTATTGTAAGGTGAAATATCAATCATTTGTTACATTAAAAAAATTAATACAAGTTAATCCAGACATTAACAAATTTTCAACGGGTGGATCCTTTAAAAATTTTTATTCGTCATATACCCCGTACCGTAAATCAACTGAAATTTTTATAAATAAACAAGTAGTCACTGAGCATCTTTCGCTGTCCTTTATAGTTTACCCATTGAGAAATACTGTAATGGTCCTTCAATTAAATAAAATTCAAATTTATTTCCATTGACGATTAACTTTAATTACATGCTAATCTCTATTTAACGGACTGCGAATTTTAACCTAAAATGACTACTGTCTTTTCTCGACTATAAGCAGACCCCTGAAATACAAATTTTCAGTGAAATTTTTAACTAAACAAAATTTGAATATAAGCAGTTTCTGCTTGTATTCGAAAGAAAGAATTTTAAACAAAAAATAGACAACATATCAATTTATTCCTAAAAAATAACTTCCTTCATACAATAGAATGTCTTTTTTATAAGTTTATACTAATTAAAAAAAAACTTTTAGTGTATTTTTTATATTTTTCAAGGTCTGCTTAAAAGTCTGTTGTTTTTGATTATAAGTATTTTTCCTTCTACTCTAGAATATAAGAAAATTTCTTATAATCGAGAAAAGACAGTAGCATCATAATTTAACATCATTGCATTATACTAAAGCCTTTTCGGTTCAAATTAAAAAATTTATGTGTTAAACATTTTATTTTCGTCTTGATTAATGATGATATTAATGGTTGATTATTCATTATATGAAATAACCGACAAATATAGGTTAAATGGAATGGAAATCAAAATTTTTTCATTGTTTTAATGCAGTGGTTCCCGGTTCAAATAGTGTACTGCCCCTATTTCAAAAAATATCTTTTTTTTTGACTCAAAAGAAACGTTAAATATATTGATCAAAAAATTAAAGCTTTTTCATTATAGGATTTTTTATTGAGGGTTGGTAAAATTTAATCTTTTATTTGAGATTAAAAAGTTGTTGCTCATAAGATTTAGTAAAATCGGATTTTTCAAAATAATATTAGAAAAAAAGGATATTTCAATTTAAAAATATAAAGAGGAGGTAATATTGGAGTTTTATTTTTGGGTTTAAATAAAAACATTAAAATGACAATTAGGTTTTAAAAGATTTTTGCTATCTGAGGTTAATCCAGTGCTTCACAAACGTTTTGTGTTCGCGGTGCACTGTATACATTAAATATATTTAGATTTTTGAAGATGTGTATTATCACAGTCGTTCTAAAACTTTTTTAATAAGGGTGCCCTACAATGCAATAATTTATAAATTTTTTTATAATGAAAAATTTCAACTAAAGTTTGAATTATAATTATTAATTATTAATATAATTACAGAAAAATATACTTTAAACTTTAAAGTTACTATTTTAGTCCTAACTTATATAATATGCTAAGCGATTTTTGTTTATGTACTTATATAATCATAGCATATTATAATATACTATGCAATATTTGTTTGTGTTATCGTTTATTGAAATAACTACCAGTCTTAGAATTTTATAAAGTCCACATTTCAATTACAGTTTTTTCCCGTATAATAAGATAAATTTCAACCTCCCAATTTCACATCTTAAGGGTCAAAAACCGTATAATAAGATAAATTTCAACCTCCCAATTTCACATCTTACGGGTCAAAAACTTTATTGAAATAACTACCACTCTTAGAATTTTTTAAAGACCACGTTTCAATTACAGTTTTTTTCGGGGCATATAATAAATAAATTTCAACCTCCCAATTCCACATCTTACGGGTTAAAAACCCCAGTTGTCCCTCTTTTTGAAAATCAAACGAGTTGGAAAATTTAAAAAAATATATACGCTGATAAGAATTTTAAAATCATAAACATCATCATAAATTTACATTTAAAAAAATTTACAGGTGGTACAGTTGTATTCTGTTAACCAACACAGAAAATTTCAATCCGAATAAGTAATGACTTCACGGTGAAAAAAACATTTTAGTATTCATATATTTTTTTCCGAAATATTTTATTGAAACAAAAAATGTGAAATAATTAACGGTCCGAAAATTAAAAATCAAGATTTTTCTGATAGAGCTTATTCTAATTGATATAAATACAAATTTTCAATCCGAGGAATCTACGCATTCCCGATGAAAAATAATTTTTAATATATTATCAACCAATATTTTTCAAATATTTTGATAAAAATAACAACTTGGGAAGCACTGGGGTTAATCTTTGAAAGCAATCAACAATCATTTGAATGTATAAAAATAACACAAAAAATCGCGCTTAATTATTTTCAAAAATGACAACCTTAATTGAAAATCTTTATAAATAAAATAATTACTATAATACAATGAGCATATTCGTCTCCTCCAAGACAAGCATTGAAGTTTCCAAGTTTTTCTGCGATTGCTATTAATAATTCATCTTCACCACCATTGTTTTCTAAATTAATTATAATAACTCTAAAAAGTAGTTAGAAATAAACACAAATTTCACATTAGATAGATACATAATTTCAGGTATTAATAACATATTTAATATTAATTATGATAGATATTATAACTCTTTGGATACAACATGACATTATTATATCCCTTTCAGAGGTTTTCAACCAACTTCATTAATCCTTTCAAATCAAGAATGTATCAAGTTATACTAATAAGATTAACCAAAGGGTACCTAACAAATAATTATTCTATAACTTCAATTTTAATAAAATCAAATAAAATAGCAATATAAACTCGTCTTGAAAATAAAAAATTGATTAAATGTAAAAATATATTGATAAATTATCAATGATAATATAAAAATTAATAGCTTTAACAAGAAATAAAAAAAATTGACTTACTAAATGATAAGGCGATAAGAGTCTGATTCAATACATAAATAAATGAAAAATGATATATAAACGTTGATAAAACTGTTTTTAAACAGACAGATACCAATGTTGCATCTCTAATGAACAAATATATCATATCTTAATACTCATACAAATGTACTAACATTTAAATAATTTACTTATATATAAAATTGAATGTCTGTTACCGTATATTTAAAAAATTAACAGTCGTAGAATTATCGTAGAATCGAGGGCGTGTTGATATCTATTTTTCAGTTTCTGAATTTGAGTCCTTCAAGACAAAAACCCTAATTTTCCCTTTTGATTAATAAACAAATCAGCCCAAAATTTTAATAAAACATAAATTCTGGACGGAGTTTTAAAATAATGAACTGTCAATTTTTAAATACATATTTTTACATATCGCGCCCGTCTAGGAACGCAATACATTTTAAACGATTTTTTTAAAATTTAAAAAAACAATTCCAAGATACTAAAAATAATTGCAGACACGAATACCTTGGTTCAAGCAGTTAATAGTTCATTGTTACTCTATAAAATTGGAGAAATTGAACAATGGTATGATATTTATTTAAATGTAAGAATTTTCACGTATATTTGAGTATTTGTATTCATTGAAAACGTCTTAACCCAGCTACTCCTGGACGTTAACTTGTTATAAATATTACCTAGTAGAAAAGGTATCAATTCATCTCTAGTTTTTTGAGTCCCTAGAGCTAGAGCAATAGTTTCAAGATTATTAATTGATTGAATTTTAATCTTTAAAAATATTATACTAAATTAACAAAAAATAAAAACCTGCATATCATCACTAGTAAGTTCATCTGCTAAAACATTGATTGGGTATAATTCGTTATCTGGTGAAAAATCTGGACAATCATGAGGATTATGTTTATCTTCATTAGATTTCATATTACAGCTCTACTTGGATAGAACTATAAAAAATTCCTAACTGTAATATAAATATGGTAATAAAGTATTGATTAAAAAATAAAATGCAAATATAAATTTTTACCAACAAATTTTTTTCAATTTTTTGGTTTGAAATTAAATGTTTGTATT
The DNA here is from genome assembly GCA_001642005.1 of Intoshia linei. Lineage (NCBI taxonomy): Eukaryota > Metazoa > Orthonectida > Rhopaluridae > Intoshia > Intoshia linei. Next base: position 4,174 of record LWCA01000454.1, on the reverse strand, counting down.
AATTTATTTGCTAGTGTTACGCAAAAACCATGACAGCTAATAAACGTGATAAAATAATAATTGTTAAGTAACATTTTTAAGAAAGTATGTTTTTGAGTAGTTTAAATTATTCATAAAATTTCAATATTGAAATAATTGTCATATTGAAATCATGAATTATTCAGTTAGTAATATCTTAAATAGTATAATATCAATCATCAATACATAATATACTATGGGAGCGTTTTAGTTTTCTCTGTAATACTTAGCAATGTTGTCATGTTGCTTTGCAAAGTAAATCGTGTTCAACTGATTTAATCACAAGAAATTTAACGCAAATTTAAAAGCAACAAAATATTCAAATAATATAAAATTTCCATTTAAACATAATGTTAAACTTTAATAAATTTTGCAAAAATTACGACAATAAATTGACCGATTTAATGAATATGACCCAAGGTATATTTAATTTTATATTTATATTTAGATATTTAGATACAATAGTAGATAACTTAATTTAGTTTTGAAATGAATCAACCCTATCATTTTAAATTTATTGTTTTTTCAAATCTATCTCAATTTAGTTTAAACATGACTACATTTTAATGTGATACAAAGTCTAATTGTGTTTTTTCAGGGTAAGCTATACTCCAATTTTTGTTCTATATGTTGTATTTTTAAAGCTTGTTTATTATAGTTTATAGTGCAGCTTTTTAGGCCATCAATCCAAACCCAAAGTAATTGTTTGAAATGATTGTATTAACCATGGTTTTTTTACAATTGGGTCATTTTGTTATTGGAAATGTTCTCTTTTTAGTATAATAATTCCAATTCACAATACTTATGTATTGGTACTAATTTGAGCCAATAATATTTTTTTCAATTTGAACTGGATACACACGAAAAAAGATATATAACATATATATTTTTTGCCTACATTCTTTTAATATATTGAACTAAACTAAACTACAATTTAATTTACGCTTATAAATTGTTTTATGAATTGCTTAAAATCATATATCCATTCTCAATTTAGATTTAATTTTCAATTTAAAGACTGACTCAATTACATTTCACATTTACATTCGAAAATAATTTGCAATTCAACATTTTGTAATATTTTTATGTCACTTTTTTTACTTTTTTTCTAGTGAATTGTACGCCACCTTATAAATCGTATGACGACAAACACGTCTCATTCAGCTGGTACATCAATTTGGGATATGCTTGTTGGAGACAAAAATCAATACCGCCTCATTCGCAAGATTGGCGGCGGATCATTTGGTGATATCTACTTGGCTGTTCATATTGAAACAAGGGACGAAGTTGCAGTCAAATTGGAATCACAGAAGGCACGACACCCTCAACTTTTATACGAAAGTCGCATATACCGTATTCTTCAACCAGGAATCGGTATACCAACATTTAAATGGTTTGGTCTGTACAAAAAAGAGTACAATATTCTCATTATGGAACTTCTTGGTCCATCACTTGAAGATTTGTTTCATTTTTGTTCTAGACAATTTTCGCTTAAAACTGTACTCATGCTCACCGATCAAATGATTGCTCGTGTTGAACATGTTCACAGCAAGCACATTATTCACAGGTAATTTTTATTTATTAATTTATTACTTTATTTTATTGTTCATTTAACATTTTAATAATTATACTTGGTATTAATGGTTATATAATTTGAATAATTTGCGAACAATAAGAATGATAACCAAAAAATTTTTTTGTGGTTTTTTAAAATTATTCAATAATTTTGATAATTTAAGTGTATAAATAAGAGCTTGTTTGTAACCTATTGAAATGGATTCACCATTATCTACCAATTATGGCTAAATTCGATTAATGAAACTTTTCTTCAAAAAAAATTGATTTTATTGATTTGTGTAGAACCAGTTTATATAGGTCATATGGGATAGTAGGTTTTACCCCATGCCGCTAGGGGCGGATCCAAGAGGCTAGTTAATGGGTGCGAGCGAAGCGAACAATATATTTAACTTTGCCTAAGGCGAAAAAATTTTATAGGGACGTCTCTTTTAATATCAAGACGTCTAGTTTGATTTTAAAGTGTCTCTTTTAATTTCATTTAAAGGTTACATGTTATACAATAGTTTCCAAATTTGTATTTTTTCGCAAAAATAAAAAAAATGCTCAGCACAAAAAAAAAGACAACTTAATTTTGTTCATTAAATAATACTAAATCAATTAGGTCCAGTCTTCTTGGATGAAGTATTGCAAATTCATTAACCAAACTTTAAAAATCAAAATTATAGTCATAGTGGTAATTCATGAGGGCCAGTCAACATAGACGATTACCAGTCATTGTTGATCTTAAGGTTTTCAATCTTTTTAAAATGCTAATGTAGCGTTCACATTTACATGTGGTGATTGCCAATGTTGCCAAAATAATTAAAAGTTGATGAATATTTGGAAACAAATTAGAATTGCAGCTTTCGATTAATTGTATGATAGTGGTCTTTGAATCAAGTTTTTTTTTCCGTCTAGTATGTTCTGCTTTGAGATCTTCATCTAATGATATGCATGGTAAAAATAATTCATATTTTTCTGCGAATTCTTTTAATCTTCAAAATGACTCGTTTTGGAATAAGTGGGATGTAGGGAAAATCCTTTCAAAAAAATCTGTTGACCACTGAAAAATCGTAAGCTGAGTTCAGCTAAAATATAATCGAAAAAATGATTTGCAATGTTTATTTTAAAAAAACTCTCAATATCAGATTTTTCTATATTTGCTCTGTGTTTATATTTATATTTGTTTATTAATGTTTTCCCGTATGTCTTCAATTTCCTGTTTTTATTGTTAATCTTTTTGTATGCACTTGCAATATCTAAATCTCTTCCCTGAAGGAGTGTTGTCAAGCCATATAAATTTGAAACCTTTTTCAGTTATTTTACAAAACATTAATTAAAAATTTAGGGTGCAACTGCACTATCTACACCTCTTGAAGCTGTCCCTGGCCGTGGAGAACCAAAAGTAGACCAGATGAAATTTGTAGGCCCATATATTATTATTAGGCACATTAAAAAAATTGATTACAGTATCTATTGTTTAAAACTTGTGAACTTGATAATATTTTTAACCATCCAGATGTTAAGAAACTGCTTTAAGTTTTCATAATTTTATGAACGGGAAATTTTTGTTAATAAAAATTAATAGAATTATATAAAATGTATATAGCAGTGGTTCCCGATTCAAATAGTGTACGGACCCCTATTTCTAAATATTTATTTTTTTGGACCACAAAGTAAACATAAAACATTTATAAAAAAATTAAAGGTTTTTTCTCATAAGATTTATTAACATGGTGTTTTTCATAAAAATATCAAAAAAAAGTGATTTTTTCCATTTTGGGTTTTGGATTAGGAAGTTGTTGCTCATAAGATTTGGTAAATTCGGATTTTTCAAAAGAATATTGAATAAATGGTATTTTCTCCTTAAGGAAATGGTTCTCAACTTTTTATACCTCGTGACGCACTTATGAACAAGAAAAATTTTTGCAACCCTTTTTTTATTACGAACAAACGAATTTTTTTTTATCTAAAATATTTATTTTACTTAATTTCTTTGATCAATTCATGTATTATGAAAAATTTTTTGAATGAGATTATAATACATTTATTGTACATGAATTACATACTTTTAATATAATTTTGAAATCTTCTGAACTTTAAAAAAATTAATTGTAATGATTTAAAAATATGAAATTACTTTAAAGCAATGTTTTTCAACATGGGCGATATCACTTACTAGTGGCGATTGGACTTTTTTACTGGGCGATGCGAAAATAAATATTTTTCATTTTTTTCAACAAATAAAAAAAATTGAATTAAATTGAACGATAATTAATTTATTAAGAGTTTGACAATATAAGTTATCTAACACCAATTACACTGCCCAACAAAACAATTTTTTTGAGGTGCAAGAATAAAATATAGTGCACCTGGAAGAGATTTTTATTCTGCACAAGATGGTATAATCAGTGTTTCTGCATCACGTCCAGATTTTTTTAAAATACGCCTAAAGTTCGAAAAGGCGCCTAAAATAGGCATATTTGAAGGTCAATAGAAATGTTAAATAAAGTACATATATGGATTATTATATATGATTGGAAAAGGAAAATCTTTGCGTTACAACTTACGAAATTATTAACAGAATTGAATACTATTG
>LWCA01000997.1:0-13844 GCA_001642005.1 Intoshia linei | reverse complement strand
TCATGGTATAATGATTTTTCTTGATTATTATTCATTTATATCGTTTTATTTAAACTTTTTAATGTTATCAAAATGTGAAATTTTATTAATGTAACTTGTATAAAATTTTTCCAATAATAAATTCAATGAATACTGTGTTTGGAATGTATATTTGTGTATGATTATTTATTTGTTAATGCATATGTTTGTATTTCAGTTAATAATACAAAGTTAAATATGTAATATAAAAAACTGATTGATTAGCTGACGTGAAATTTGTCAAATACACTATATATTTTATATTAATGTCCAATCAATGTGATTGTATAGTTGTATTTAACATGTTTTTTGACTGATGATACTTGATATGTATCATTATTTCTTGTCATTTAATTTTAGTATTATTTTAACTATTTTCGTTTGTTTTGTATAATTATATTCAAATGTGAATTTCATATATGAGTTTTAAATTTAATATCAATTCTTTTATATTAAACATCAACTCTTTTTAAATCGATTTCATTAATTTTAATTTATACTTCAAATTATTTGAATTTAAACATTAAAAGATGTATTTTACAAAAAAGGGTAATTTGGCGTTTGGGTCGTGAAGATATAAGATTTTGAAATTGAAATTTATCATAATGTATATAATTTAAAATCTTTATCAGATTTTACAACACTTTTAAAGTTAATGTGGTGTCATTAATGATGAGTCCACAGATATCACATATGAGAAACATTTATGCATAGTCATAAGATATTTTTCAAACATGTAAATAAATTTTTAATTAATTTTTAAAATTTAACTTTAATTAAGGTAGGTAAGACAGATTCAGAAACTTTATATATTACTATAAATACTTTTTTCTAATCAAAAAATATTAATATTTCTAACTGTTTCGCATTAGACACTGATGGTGCGTCCAACCTATGTAGGATTAGAAATTCTTTATATACAAAATTAAAACAGGATAATCCAAGCCTCATACTTATTAAATATATATGTCATTTATTACATTCAGCTTGTAGTTACGCATTCGCCGTGATTCCAGATGATATAAATTTTATTAATGGTGAAACTTTCAATTTTTTTAAATCGCCTCTAAGATTCAGAGAATATAAAAATTTATACATGATTATTAACGACGAACGCTCTCCTTTGAGATTTATACCAATAAGTAAGACAAGGTGGTTGGTTAGGTCATCGACAATTAAAGTAATAATAGATCAATGGTTACCATTATTGCAAAGGATTGTAATATAAATTGCCGAAAATTTTTATTCGTCATCATAGATAATAGTTTTGGCTTTACATTTAACACCAAATAAACTAAAATTGATATTACGTATTTTTTCTGGCCACTTTATTAAACGATTTATTAAAAAAATTAAGATGTCCTCAAGGGAACCACTTGTCTAGTTCATTAATTAATTAAGTACTATGAAAGTTAAATGTAATGTAAAAGTTAATTTTTATTTTTAGTGATTATTATCTGTATTTTTTTATAATTTTAGAAAAAATTAAGCTGGATTTTTAATCAAATTAAAAACTTTTTCACCAAGAAAGATATTCAAGTCAAAAATATCCAAATCGGTAATTTAGTTATATAATTTGTAAATTTATCTCATTAAATTTATAAATATACAAAATTTAATTCATCAAACATATTCTTATTTTTATAAAGTACACAGTAATGTAGTGTTCAGTAGTTAAAAATGTATGTCTGTTTTTTATTTGTCTATTTATTGGTCTGTTACCATTTAAAAATACTCAATTATAATGCAATTTTTCGAGAGTGATGTTTTATCACAAATTTTATTTTCATAAATCGAATTTTTCAATGTGAAAAACCCCAAGTATCCTTTTTTATAAAATTCAAACGAGTCCTAGAATTATAAAAGATACACAATCTGATAAAAATTTGAAAAATATCAACATTCAGTAAAATTGAAACGGTAAATTTCAATTTTAAAGTCTTATACCTTTACGGCCAAAACCCTAAATGACCCTTTTTTGTAAAAATGAAAAATCCTAAAATTGTAATATAAAATAAATTGTAAGTTACGTTTTAAAATCATAAAAATAATCATAAATCGCAAACCCAAAAAAGTTCAGTTTTAAGATGAAAACTCCAGATTACCCTTTTTTTAAAAAAATGAGAAAATAGTTTAGAAATTTAAAAAATTTACAGCTGATGCAGTTATTATACAGGTAACACACACAAAATTTGAATCTGACAAAGTGACGCCTTCACAGTCAAAAAAGTACTTTAGTATTCATTTTTTTCAATTTCGAAACACTTTTAAATAATTAACGGTCCAAGCATTAAAAAAAACAGATTATTACGATACAGTTTATTCTAGTTGATATAGATATAGTGTACAATGTATAATTTTAGAAACTGATCACAGTCAAACATCTAATGAATTTCGAGTAACATTTATATATTTAATTTTCAAAAATAAAATTATTAAAATATTTAGATTTCAAAAAAATATAACCAAATTGATGATGACCTTTACAAGTAATAAATCTAGTGCAAAATTAAAACTAAGAATCGTAGTTCTATTAAAAAAAATTTTTAATAATAGCTTTTTTTGTTAAGATTGAACAATAATTATTTTATAAATACTACATTATATTTCCACCTTTTCATTGGATTCAATTTCCAATACTGATATTTAATCAAATCAAAAATAGAATATTACGTGTTAACTGACACGCATATGTGGTTTTTTTCAAACGTATATAATACAGAAATTATATTTATATTAGTGGTTGTCAACGGTGAGCGAACGCCAGCCGAGAATATTTAAAATTTTAAAAATATAATAGAAACCAATCTGTCATGAAAGAATTTAAAAAAGATTTAGATGAAATGGATATGATTATTCAAGTAAAAGATGAAGCAAAATATTGATCAATTTAAAATTTAGAATAAAGAAATTGTTAAATAAACATTATCCTTGGTTAATTTTTATTTATTTTACATTCATCAATATTAGATCATTAAACACAAAATGGTACTAATGGTCAGTTATAATTTTTTATTCATCTTTATCATCACTGTGGTTATACTTGTTTTGAATGGATTCAGTCCATTTAGGCCTACTATAATTGAAATAATCGTAAATATTGTCAACTTGAAGAGATATATTATAAATTTCTGGCTTTCGATTGGACGAAAAAAACCCAATTTGTTCATAACAAGAAAATGCAGTGTAAGAACTAGCGCACATTGTAATTAAACCACCAATTCGATACGTATACTTTGCAAAGTTGGATTTGAATCTGAAATTTTTGTTTTGTGGTGCAGCATAAACTAATGTGGATAATATTGACCCCAAAACTAACAAACTCATTGATGCCACCATTCTACAACCGTCGCATTCATTCAATTCCTTTTCAATTTCCTTAGAATTGACTTTTGATAATTTATCAAATAAACCCATATTCTAAGCTAGATTGAATAAATTACTGCAACAATCTTTATCACCGTATACTGACGTCCTAAAAAATTTTTCAATTAAATGTGCGTTTTAATTTGAATATTAAATTTACAATATTTTAATGCAGTTAATTTGTATAATAATAAAGTTGGTTTTATTCTAAAAAATTAAGTTAAATTCACGTGTGAAATATATTGTAAATTTTTTTAAATTTGTGAATATATAACCATTAATACTAAACCAACCTAAAATGGCAATAATTAAACCTTACAAACAACGAGATAAAATATGCAAATCTGGCCATCCTTTAAATCCAGGTAAAATATAAATGCAATTTATTTATATAATGCTTCTCGAAATGTCTTTTTTCAAATGGAAATTTTTTAATTTTTTTAAAAATTTTATTAAATTTTATTTATTGGTGAAAAACATGATTTTAGTACTTAATTGGAAATGCCTTTGAATGAAATTTTTGTTTGGGTACTATTATTTAAATTTTGTATATATTTAAAAATTATTTCATTTAAATTAGACCGAAAAATTGATAAAAATGATACAAATAAACGAGATAAATCTACTATCAAAAGATTGAATATGTATCGAAATTTTAAACCTACCAGGTAAATAAATTCATTTTTTTTTTTTGTTTTATGAAATATACATTTTTCATATTTAGAAACAAGAAAGGAGAAATTACTCGTAGTGCACCATTTCAAGGAAGGTTGACTTCTGGAACTGTTTCTAGAATTGAACCAAATAGAAAATGGTTTGGTAATAAAGATTAATAATAATTCTTATGTAGTGAAACCTCTTTATAAACAAACGATTTTGAAAATTTAATAACTAATTTGTTTTTTGGAGTATCAAAAAAGCGTGATAAGTGTAATAAAAATTTCATACAACGTAAACTGTTGACATGTGAAAATGTAATAAACAAATTATATAGGATTGATATATTTTTAAAAGCATGATAATTTGTTTATAGAGGGTTTGTTTATAAAGAGGTTTCACTGTACTTCTCAATATACATTATGAATACTAGAAATGTAAATAATTATTACGGTCTTGGTCCCCAGTTAATAAAATAAAGTTTTAAAAAAAATGAAAGTTTTACATTGAAATAACATTTCTATCGTAAAAAACATGACTATTCTAGAGAAAAAACTAAAATCTTAATACAATTGTGTACGTTTAATGTTTCCAATATGATGATTACAAGTAGTACCTCTTCTTCCAGGATCTATTTAACTTCTTGACCGAGTTATATATGTATATTATTATTAAAAATTAATTGACTTTTATTTTCATAATTTTTAGGTAATACAAGAGTCATTAAGCAGGACGTTTTGCAAAAATTTCAAAATGAAATGTCAAATGTTGTCAAAGATCCATATCAATTTGTTTTAAAGCAGACGAAATTACCAATCACTTTATTGAATGAATCTAGAAAAGTAAACTTACTAAATTTATTGGTTGAAAAAATTTTTTAATGGGCTATTTTTTATTTTTGAAGTGGCGACGGGCTCGCTAGGTTCAATTTTGGAAACTACAATCGAACTAAGTTAAATCGTTGCATAGATTAAATTTAACGCATGTAAAAATTATTCACGTTATTGTAGTATCCAGAACGAATTATCATAAATTTTCACTTAATTTTGATTAAATGATGTTTACGTTATAATAATAATAAATGATCGATAGAATTCTAATTTATTATAATTTATTATTATTGTTAAAAAAAGGTTATCTTCATTTTATTTTAAATTTTTCTTGTGGATCACTTTGGGAACCATTGACTTAGAGCGATATAATCATTGATGTTGATTAATCATAATATTTATTCTATGACAATATAATTGTAGTTTCTTTAAAGTTTTTTTAATTACAAGACAACTTTTTGTAGGATTTTTAAGGGAAGTTTTTTTACCCAATATTTAGAGATTTTGTAAGATAATTTTGATTCCAAGATTTGCTAGGGTTTTTAAGGGACGTTTTTTGTTACCCAATTTGAATGATTTTGAAGTCAATTTTTCAAGATAAAATTCCAACATCTGACAACTCCGCAATAATTGATGTTACAAAAAGAAAAAATTTTTTAATTGTGCTGGTAATAAAACCAGAAATGCTGGTAACACCTTGGAATATAAACAATTCATTACATTGTTTTGTATGGTTATTTTAGTTCTATAAATTCCTATCTCAATGTTTTATTAGACTCACTGGTTGAGGCTTCTCTGTAAAAGTATAATATTTATAATTTGTATTCAATTTCAGAAACAACGATCACATATTTTGGAAATTTCTAGTTATAATGAAACATTTGGACCGACTGCTCAACGCAAAAGACCTAAACTAGCTGTTCATTCTGTGAAGGTTTTTTAATAATATAGTAATCAAGCTGGGTTTAATGAAAATTTCGTTTTCATTAATGAATAATGATTAAAAATTATTCATTTTTCAATATTGGTGTGACAGCTATTATAATTTTAAATCTTTTGAAATTCAATAAAATTTGTATAGACCAGTCCATAGTCTTATTTTTCCTATATGCAGATCAAAATTATATTTATTGTTTTCAGTAAATAATTGTAATATTTGAATGTTTTGTTATACTATTTATATTATATGTATCAGATTTTATATCCCATTTTTACCCTTTTATTGAAATTTAGTTTTTGATGGCCCATTAAATAAGTGACAAATGTTCATTTACATTGTAACTACTTGTTCTTATTTATTCAAAGTATTTAATCATTTATTTGACTGTAGGACATATCATCAAAATGGTTTATTTTGTCACCTGGAATCTGTCAAAAATATTTAAATTAGAGAGGAAAAAAATATCGTCAAACATTTCAGTCTTTGGAATCTAATATTGGTTAACTAATCATAATTAAAAAATAATCTAAAAATCTACCTTCAAGGGTTTGATTTAAAAAATACCTATAAAAATTCTACTTCAAGGGTCGTTTAAAAAATAATATGAATATACTCCAAGGCGTGGTTAAAAAATCTTAAGAAATACTCCCCTTTAAGGTTTGGTTAAAAAAATAATCTGAAAAATATCCTTTAAGAGTGGTTTAAAATAAATCTTAAAAATAAAGTAAAAACGTCATCTTATTCATTTGATTGTTTAGGACTTGATTGATGATGCTAATAAAAAACAAGATAAATATAACCAAAATGACGATTTGGATTATAATCAAAAACATGGTCCAGACATGATTAAAGACCAAAAGTATTCACATGATATACACTTCAAAGCTGGACAGAGTCGCAGAATCTGGAATGAACTATACAAGGTTTTGTTTTTATAAATGGCATTAACAAAATTTTGTATACAAATATGTAGAGATAACATGTTAATATATAGGTTCTTGATTCTTCTGATGTGATAATTCAAGTATTGGATGCAAGGGATCCCATTGGCACGAGATCTCCATCAATTGAAAAATATTTAAAAAATGAAAAGCCATTCAAACATTTGATATTCGTTTTAAATAAATGTGATTTGGTTCCAAGTTGGATTACCGTAATTTTAATAAAATTTATTTACAAAAAAATTAGTTTAAAAAATGATTATTTTAAGTAGTAAGACCTTAAGGTTCATTTCATATCGTTTCAAAGAATTCAAATATTACCAATTATAGAATTTATATTTGCGAGATAACTGATAACTGAACTGAATTCATAAATAATACTTTCTAAATTAACAATTTTTATGTGTAATTTTAAATAACATTTTTGGTGACCAACAGCGCCACACTGGCTTATAGGATCGACAAGATTTGACAAATTTTTTTACTTGTACGTTAATAATACATAATACTTAACGATTTACTTGTTAGTAATACCATTTTTTGTATTGTTTTGATGAGTTTTCAAAAATGGGACATTAAACTATTGTCACATAAGATGCTAAATGCGGTTTATTTTAGGGTATTTTGTAATTTTTTTCGGTTGGTTCATAATTTCTTAATAATTTTAATTTAGAAACGATGGATTTGTATTTTATCTCAGGAGTATCCAACATTAGCTTTTCACGCCAGTATTACCAACTCATTTGGTAAAGGATCACTTATTCAACTTTTGCGTCAATTTTCTAAAGTATTTTTATCTATTTCTAATTATTGTGAATATATTATTGTGATTTGGCTGGAGTGGTATTATTGTACCTTCCTAGCTTCTCACATTAGAATATCGTTAAAATATACAATTTAATTTTTTAAATTGTTGGATTAACATTTTCAATTTTTATGAATTTACTTTTGTTAGAAATTTGAAAATATTAAAGTACGCTTTGACTGGAAATGTGTAAATTTCTGACATTTCAACTTGAATAGACTCAGAATCATTTTTTACATTCTACGACTTTTAATTTATAGTTTTATGTGCAGAGTAATGGATAATAAAACCTTGAGAAAGAAGAAAGAATTTATGATTTTTAAATTTTCAATGAGTTAACATCAGGGGTGTCAATTATTTGTTGATGCCAAATATGGCCCTATGGCCTTATAATATAAATTTTTATTTTTTACACATATCTCTTTTTTACAATTTTATATATATTTTTTATGATTACAATTTGAATATTAATTAATTTCACTTATGATAAGTCTTATTCCATTATTATTAATAATGTAATTATGTTTCTTATTCGTTTTATTAATTAATTAAACCTGTTAGTTTATTAATAGTTACAGTAAACATTTTTTGTTGTGCGGTGTAATAATTTTAATACACTCTGGTTAACATTCAAATTATAATTTGGAAAAAGAAAAAAATCAAAATCAATTAATTTGGTTTATTATAGTTGCACGAAAATAGAAAACAAATTAGTGTGGGTTTCATCGGCTATCCAAATGTTGGTAAAAGTTCAATAATCAACACTCTGCGTAAAAAAAAGGTGTGTAAATCTGCACCGATAGCGGGACAAACTAAGGTATTCATTGTTTTGAAATGTAATTAATGTTAGGTGTGGCAATTTGTTACTTTAATGAAACGAATATTTCTAATTGATTGTCCTGGAGTAGTTCAAGCTTCAGATCCGGATGAAACTGATCTCGTATTGAAATCTATTGTAAATTTAACAATTAAAAACATTTTTCATGTATAATTTAGGTTAGAGTTGAGTACATAAAAAACCCAGAATATCATATTGAAGAACTTTTAAAAAGAACGCGAACCGAGTACATAAAGCGTCACTACAAAATTGATTCTTGGACTGATTACGAAGATTTTTTGGAACAATTGGCCAGAAAGTGTGGAAAATTGCTCAAAGTATTTTTTAAAATATTTTACTGTTTATCTTGTTATTATGTAGGGAGCTGTTCCAGATATTAAATGCGCTGCAAAAATGATGTTAAATGATTGGCAGCGAGGGAAAATTCCATATTTTATTAAACCAGACATTGTGGCTAATACAAACATTGAAAAAATTGAATATGAAAAGGAGATTAGTAAAACCATTAAACCAATCAATCAGAAGTTTGATGAGATTGAACATACCAATGAATTTGTGGATCAAGATTTAATTGATGAAAGCTGTGACAATGTACATAATGTAGATGAAAATGAGTGGGAATCAAAAGAATCCGTTGATTCAATTATTTCTGATAATGGTTACTTTGATTGTTTTAATTTTTAGTTATATTTAGAAAACGAAGAAATTAACGTGATTGCTCCTTTAAATCCTCTTATTGAAACTAGTTGTAATATTTTATTTTTTTTAAATTAATAGAAGTAACACTGTTTAAAACGTGAAAAATATTTCAATTTATGAATCAAACTCTATTTAAACGTTTTTATTCTAATTAAATTTATCGATTACATTTCTTACAGCGAAATAAGGTGAGCCCCTAAAACTTCAAGTTCAGGCCCTGGAGTGGTAAAAGTAAAAATTAATTACAGTAATAAACCCTTGGTAAACAGATACTGTCACATTTACTTAATTTCAAGAAAAACTGTTGAGATTAACATTAAATTAAGTGTTATATGCTTCATATGCAATACAATACAGTATTTGGAAAATGTAGAAATGCTAACAAATTTCAAATGTTACAACAAGCATAGTAGTAAGTATTATTATAATCAGGGTCGTGGATAGGGGCCATATGGCCCGGCCTACAATCATGAGGGGCTTTCTATGCGTGTGGTAACATTTGCATTTATTTAAATTTATTATAATTCCATTTAATTACTATTTCGATATTTGTCAAATACAGCATATGAAGTATATAAGACGCATAGTGTTAAAATTAGCTATTATTTTGACTATTAAATTATATTTTGTATTAAGCCTTTAATTAAAAATGGTTTACACTTAGCAAGAATATTGAACTCTATCCAATTATGAAGTAGTTATAGCACATATCTTAGTGTCAACAAATTGCATACAATTTATAAATATGCGTATAAATCAGGGGTTGACAACCTTATGGTGGTACCTGTTCGGATGGTAGATACTGATAATTTTTCGGGTCGGATAAAATGAAAATTTAACTCATAACAATACATCTTACATTGAGGGTATTATGATTTTATGTTGACACTTTCTCATAATTTATCCATTTTATAAAAACTTTCGTATCCTATCAATTAAATTTTGCATCAAATGACAATTCACCCTTTCCAGCCATCAATTATTTATTTTAGGGATAGTTACAACTAGTTTTTCACTATCGGTAAATTATTACCAGTAATTATTTTCAGTTACCAGTTAATTTAAAATTATTTTTAGAATTATAATACAACGCTTATTGTGTACTAACAGTTTTGAGATATTGATGTATAAGATTGATATAATTATATCAATTTACATGTATAAATTTTTAATAATTGCTCATTAAGTTAAATCACTCGTTGAAATTAATAATTAGATGTGAATCATGATTGTCTCCTAATACTGTCTATGCGATATTTTTTAAAATCCTATTTTGCACTTGAAAGGCTGAATAAATAAACTTTTTATTGTAATTTTGTTTTTAATTTTTCGTCTTGAATAATGAAAGTGAATTCTTTGGATTTTTAATTTTTTGGTGAAAAAATAAAAAATGTTTATCATTTCGACGATTCGAGACAACTTTTTGACGTCACATGAATGTTTATTTTTGATTGGTGAAAATTTTTATTGTGTATTTATGATGAAAAATTGTATGTCAAATTTTTTTTATCTATTTTTAATCAATGCTTCATCATTAAAGTAATTAAATTGTTCATTATACCTTATTTTATTTAAAGATGATTTAAGCTATTCTTAATAAAGTAATTAACGATAGTGAAAATTATATTCGGTAAATTACCGGTAATGAAAAAGTCGGTAAAATTGAAACATTAGTTACTAACCACTGTTAGTATTTAGTAAAATGATCGGATTAAAAAATACAATATAAACTTCTAAAAAATAATGCAGGTCGGATTCGGTACGCGGGTCGTAGGTTTCCCATTATTAGTATAAACCACTAAGGTTGCATATGATTTTCTAGACAAACTTGATTTTAAATAAATTTATAGATCCCGATGAGGCTCAAATTGAGAAACGTCTAACAGGCAAACAAGTAATTTTATAATGAAATATTAAAATGGAAATTTATTAATATTTAGAAACGTCGTATTGACGCGAAAAAGAAAAAAAATGTTGGAAAACATTTCTACAAAACTACCAATGTAAAAAATAGATAATAAAATTTGCATTTACATATATACATTTGATCATAGTTTCTCAATCGTGGGTTGCGAGAAGTTGAAATTATAAATTATGTATTTAAAAAATAACTTACGTGTGAGCAATACATGTGAAAGCGAAATATACTAGTGATTTGACCATATTTAATTTTACTTAAAAATTAGCAAAAATGATGATAAGGGCCGTAATTTAATATGTAAGAATATTATGGATTTAGGCTTGTTATGGTGAAGGTTATTCCTAGGGATGACCGACTTGCTATTAATAGCAGCTCTGAGCTGATAATAGCAAACAGCGATGCTTTCCAAATAAAACTCAGTTGTTAATAGCCGTTTTTCAAAAAAATTATATTTCTGTTTTAACCAATTTTCTCCCAATGTAACCATATGGTCGCACAAAAATAAAATATTGAAAAGTGAATAACTTTGATATTACATTAGTAAGAATTTAACTCTTACGAGACAATTGCATGTATAGATGCCAAAAACTACACTCATAAATTTACATTGGTTTGTATACAAACCATAATAAGGCGGTACCAATATAAATTATGAACAAATTACTGCTCATAAAATTAATTTTATTATCACTGTTTGCATTGTGTCATAAATTAAATATATTTTATTGTTAAATCTAAGCCAAATATTATAATATTTAAAATTTATCATTTCAAAAATTTTATCACTAATAAAATTTAATCAAAAATACCATTTCAAGTTCTCATGGAAAAATTGACTTACACCGATATTCTTTTAAAAAATCCGATTTTACGAAATCTTATGAAAAAAATCAACTTCATCAAACCACAAATAAAAAATCTAATTTTCCAGCCCTTAATGGAAAAATATTCTTTTTCCAATATTTTTTTAAAAACCTCTTATTTCAACCACAAATTATTAACGCTTAAGGGAATTATCCTCTTTTTCCAATATTATTTTAAAAAATATTATGAGTTGTTACAAACTGGAACGCTATCATCAAGATGTTAAAATTAAAGGAAGCCCTTATGTCCGTTCAACCAACGTCAACACAAAGTGAAAGAAATTTCTATACTGCTTCTAATTTCATTACAAAACGTAGAACACGTTTCAAAAACGAATCTATCAATATTATGTGTGTTTTGAAACACTTTTTCAACAATCTAAAATGAATAAATTTTTTTCTTATTTAATTTGTACATTTCAATCTAGATTCGTGTTATTGCATTAACTTGGACACTATGATACTACGCCACTGGTATAGTATAGTATCACTTACAGTTTATTACTAAAATAATTTATTCCAAATTACAATGGATGTAAGTTACTTATACAATTTTTTTTTCTGAGATTTACAACAATGGTAATGACTTTCAAACGAATCACAGAATATACATGTATGTATGTTTTTTAATTTTTAAAAAAGAGGTGAATGTGAGTTTTTTACCCAGAAGGACTCAATGGAAAAAAATATATTTCATACGTTACTGTGCATGCGACACAAAAAAATATAAAAATTCTTATTTTTTTAGAACAAATTTCGCGATTACCCATGAGAAATATCAGATTAACCACTCGTGGGTAAATACCCACAGGATGGGAATCACTGGTATAGACAATGTATATTATACATTGTAGTAATTAATGTACAAATGTATTCATATAAATTTTAAAAGATTTAGTTATTTCTAAACTTAAGTTATTTAAATATTGAATATGTTGACACAATTTTGGCATGTATTCTTATTCATTTATAGTTTACATTATTATTAATATATTTAAATTTTTTTGCAAATATTTCATAATTTTGAATGATTCCAATTCGAATTTCTATGTTTGTATTCCTTATTTCAGTGATTCTACTAC
Organism: Intoshia linei; assembly: GCA_001642005.1. Taxonomy (NCBI): domain Eukaryota; kingdom Metazoa; phylum Orthonectida; family Rhopaluridae; genus Intoshia; species Intoshia linei. The sequence continues at coordinate 884 of LWCA01000997.1, read as the reverse complement.
CATGTATGTTTAATGCATGTCTAAAAGGTAATATACAAAGAGGGCACAACTTAAACAATTATAGATATTCTCTATTCATATAGTCATGTTTGCATTTAATATAGTCATTATGTTTATTATTAGTCATAGTAATTATGACTATATTAATTCAAATATGACCATATTAAATACAAACATGACTATATCAAATATAAACATGACAATTATTGTTCAATTTAATTCAATTTGTTGAAAAATATTTATTTTTGCATCGCCCAGGTTAGGAAACACTGAACTAAAGCTTAGTTTAACAAAATCACTTAAACACATTCATTATTTTCTAAATTAATTAATTGAAGTTATTTATTTATTGAGACTACAGATCCAAGTTAAAACTGAAATATTAAGATTAATTTTTTAGCTACAAACCATTTTACAAAAAAATTAAAAATATTCTATGGTGTTTACATTACATTATTTTTTTATTCAATTCTATTATAAATTCTAAACTTAAATTTTTAATTTAATTTAAATATAATTTAATACTAAAACTATTGATTTAACTTAAACATTTATGCAAATATTTCGCTTACAAGTGAATAATCTTTTCTGAATTTCAGACTGAATATATAATTGTGTTTATATTTACAAATTAGAAATTAATTTAACACTCGAAAATATTAACTATTTTATTTTTTTTAATATTGTTGAAATTTTTTAAAAAATATAAAAATATCAACTCGAGCTTTGCCCGAGTAGACCGAGTCGGAGAGTCGCCATGGTTCAACATACATGTAAAAGGGTAAAAATTATAAGCTATGACATGTAATTTTTTTTACTATTTAGTCTATTAAAAATAAAAATTTCAATTTTTGCATGTTGAAATATATAAATAAACTAGCTTT
>LWCA01000381.1:0-30175 GCA_001642005.1 Intoshia linei | reverse complement strand
CATAAAAATATCAATTCATCAGAAATCAAATCAATTCGATCATTAACGGACTTAATGTGTGAAATAGAAATGCATATCTTTCTAATGTATTAATTTCAGTTGCCAATCGAGATAAATCACTTAACTTATTCATTATTATAAAACTTTTATAAACGAATAAATAAATGAATGTAAATAGAATTGTTACGCTAGTTACCGTTGAAATATTTAAAAATAAAAATATACTTTTGAAGATATAAATTAATTTAGGGCACATATTTTTAAAAAATTAAATATTTTTAATAGGCACATACGTTATTACACACCTTGAAGTATATGGTGTAATCATGGATTTTTTTTGAACAGCCCTAATGTACACATTTTGTATTAAACACATTCCATTTAAGCAATAGAAATTAGCCGTTTTGTTAAAAACAGACTAAATTGTCAAAATATTTAAATACAAATTGACATTACGTCTAACATTTTTGTAAAATGGGCTTCATTTTTACAAATTAATTTTTTAAGCTTTATATTCCTTACTTATATAATGTGCTACGCAATATTTGTTTGTGTGTGTGTTCTACTTTATTTCAATAGCTACCAGTCTTAGATATTTTATAAAGTCCACATTTCAATTACAGTTTTTTCTGGGGTGTTGGCAAAATAAATTTTAACCTCCAAAACTCACATCTTAATGGTCAAAAAAACAAATAAGCCTTTTTTTTGAAAATCAAACGAGTGGGAGAATTAAAAAATATATACTCTGATACAAATTTTAAAATCATAAACTTGATAATAAATTTGAATTTAAAAAAATTATATCTTCAGGACCAAAACCACAAATTACCTTTTTTTTATGAAAACAGTCTTAGAATTTAAAAAAATTTACAGGTGGTACAGTTGTATCCTATTAACACACACAAAAAATTTAAATGTGAATAAGTGACGACTTCACGGTCAAAAAAGTATTTTACTATTATATTTTTTTGCCAAAATATATTATTTAAACAAAAAATGTGAAATAATTCACTGTTCGAAAATTAAAAAAAAAATATTATTCTGATAAAGCTTATTCCAGTTGATATAAATACAAAAGTTCAACCCGATAAATCTACGCATTCTCAATGAAAAATAATTTTTAATATATTATCAACCAATATTTATCAAATATTTCAATTAAAATAAAAATGTAAATATTGATCCTACAATTTCAAAAAGAAATATGGGTGAAAATCTATATAATTCATTCGTTGGGAATTTTTTTCATTGCTACGCAATTTTTAAATTTCAAATTCTCATTATCAAAACATTTTATATAAAATTTAATAGAAACTAAACTAAAACGACTTTGTTATTATCATTTTTATATTTATTACAATCCTTTGCAATATTGGTAAAATTCGCCTGAAATATTTTTATAAAGTGAAGATTCCGTTAATTATTGATACATAATTAGTATTTTTAAATATTTATATTAAATTGGTACTAAATGTATATCACGAAATTGAAAATGAAAAAATAGTTTTTCTGGGATTTATGCTATTTATGACAATTTTTAGGATTGGACTGTTTTTACTTTATTTTTAACATTATACACACGTTCTGTCTAATAGATTAAAAAAATGGAATAACATTTTTTTTAAAATTCTGTACGCAAATGTTAACAACAGTAATGTGCTATGACGGTTCCACCTGAAACAAGTTTAGGAGCCACTCCTTTAAAGGATTGTTAAAAGTGAATAGTAGGATTTTTAAGTTAGATTTTCAACAGGAATTCTATTTTTTGGTAGAATAAAAATGTGCCCTCGGCAAAGCGAGGTGCAGTCAACCTAGTTAATTATATTATAGATTAATAATATTACAAAGTTATGTAAAATTTTAATTATTAATAATTTCAGCAAGCCATTTTAATTCAATGGCTTGAACACGTTTCGTGTCTTTGTTGTTCGTTATTCTCAAATCATTATGATGCGCTGCATATTTTGAAATCAAATGTGTTGCAGTTTCATATTTTTCTATAGCTCCAGCTGACCAAGGATCCAGACTTCCGTCTCTAATAATATTAATTACATTTATTATTTAACCGTTAAATTTCAATACATCTATGAATATGAGTAACCATGCGTGGTTCACGTTTTTTCAAGCTTTTTATACATTTTTTTTGTAATATTCAAATCCTGACGAAAAAATGTTATGAATTAAAAAGAATCGACCCACAACTTAAGAATTACGAATTACTAAACCAAATTACAAAAAAAATCAATAATCTTATAAGCTAAAACATGTAATTCTAAAAAATTTTCGTATCTGTGTATATTATATTTAATATAATAATAATAAATATAAAAAAATATATATTGTATTTATTGTACATCTTTACATTGTTTGTTTTTCATTATATGTATTACAATTTTAAGCAATGTATAAAAGGGCTAACGAATACTTTTATTATGCGATAATTATTGTTTATAATATATAGTGCGACCAGAATTGGTAATATCTCCCCAGGAAGCAATTAATTCAGCTAGGGAAGATTTTAATAAATGATTAATTAACATGTATAAATAAATGTTTTTCTCTACAATTTCATTTACTTTTAACGCTTAGCATTTATTTTTGTGTATTTAAGTATAGTGAATACAGTATGGACAGGTACTATTAAACCCTAGAATTCCCAAATATGAGTATATCGCAGTTCTAAATTGAAAATATTTTTAAGGGTAAATTTGAAATTGAAACTTTAAATGAACATACATTAATCATTAGAGTATAATGTAGATAAAGTATGTAAACATATTTATCTGAAAGTTTATTACAGGAATGTGCAACATACGGCCGGAAATAGTTTTTGTTATAAAAACTGTAAATTTTATTTTGTCGCGTGGATTGAATCATCGGAAATTTCAGCAATTCTTACAAGATATGGAGTTCGAAATTCGGACTCCGAATAGAGATTTCTAATATTTTTGCAATGTACGCTGGCTTAGTTGTGATAAAATGTTGGAACGAGTATTTCTTTTACAAAATGAATTGATAATATTCCTTGAAGATAACAATTTTGACACTTCCAATTTTAGAGATTCTAATTGGTTGAAGAAGTTGGCATTTCTTGTTAATATTACATGTCATTTCAACTGTATGAATGTTAAACTTCAAGGAAAAAATCAATTGATTCATTAAATGTATAATCACGTTACAGCTTTTGAACGTAAATTACAACTTTGGGAGTGCCAACTTGAAAAAAATATTACCACTTCCCAAATGCTCAAATTTTGAATCAGAACATGGTGAATTTTTTTGTCCGGTCCGCTATCACAGAAAGTTTCAGAAATCCCATTCTAAAATTTTTCAAGTTTGTCAACAACCCTTTTTAGAACAAGTTAAAACAAGTTAGCTTAAAATGTCGTTATCATCATGGTGTCAAGATGTTCGTTATTTGCATTATCATTTTAACCAAAATTAATCATTTTTATAGATATAATTTTGAAATTACAAAATTGGTAATACAAAATATAGATTTACGATAGTAAATTTAAAATATGCAATAGAATTTAGAAAAAATTTCACAAATTCCATAAATAGATGATTTATACTTTTCATTAATTTAGGCGAACCGACATGCGGTATATCACACCTTAACTGACCCGGTCCAAATCCATTTTTAACCTTATATTAAAATCGACACTGGGACTCATGACTCAAATTTACCTGTTTGAAATATATAGTAATATTTACATCCTTGATACAGGTAAGAACACATAATTTAAAAATGAATCATACGTAAACAAAATATGTGTAGTATTTTTGAAAATTTTCTTTCCATACTTTTCATATACTACATCACGGTCATACATGACATTGTATTTATGAAAACAGTCACTGATCGTTTTATTCCATGAAAATTTAATATCTGGAAATATAGTCACATTTTCTTCAGGTGTAGCCATAGGTTCAGCAAGTTCAGTACACGCCTAAATGAGTATATGAATAATAATGGTGAAATAAACAAACATAGTATAAATAACCTGATAATCCCATGAATCATAATTTACGGTAGTTTTATCTACCAAATCAATACATCCGTCGTCATTTGTTGGGAAATAGTCCATAAATGTCGCTGCAACATTATTTATGGTTTGATTATTTTTTGAATCAATAGAACTGGTCATATTTGTATTCATATACATGCAAGTTCTTTCAACAGGGCGTTCATAATGGTTCGACTGGAACTTTCGGTATCCTTTCCAGGTATAAGTCATAGGAGAATCATAATTCAACATTGCAATCATAACGTACATGTCTTGCAAAGCCGCAGTAAAATCCGTTAAATTCATAACATTACATAGATTGAATCTTTTTTTAATTTGCTGCGGTCCTTTAATTAATATTAAAACGTTAAAGTAAAATGTAAATATAGTTATGAATAGTAAATTTCCACGCGATTTGTATCTAAATTACATTGGAGGTAAAAAAAATATTAAAAACCGAAATAATCAATATATAATATTTTCATCCTTATCTCTTTATTGGAAACTAGTAGCCCACAGAATAATTTTGGTGGCCCTTTGAGTAAATATGTAAATCATTTAAGTTTCAATTTTAAACACCGTTTTGAACATTTTCTACTATAATTGGCTTATTATAATTATAATCATTTTAATACTAAATTTTCAAATTGCCCTGAATTTTATTTTGTTGAATATACTGAACCGTTTATCTTCAGTTAAAATTAAAATGTATTATGTGTAAATTTTCAAAAACGGGGCCCGTATAATTTTTTTATATAAAAAAGTGGACCCGAGATGCAAAAGATTCCAGACCCCTGGTGTAGACGTTTTGTTTTTTTAATTTTAGGACAGTTAATTATTTCAAATTTTTTTTTACAATTTTTGTTAATAAAATAGTTTCGAATTAAAAAAAATGAATATTAAAGTTCTTTTTTGACCGCGAAGGAATCACTGATCAGATTGAAATTTTTTGTGTGTGTTAAAAGGATATGACTATCATCTGTATTTTTTTTAATTAAATTCTAGGGGTGTTTTCATTTTTTAAAAAAAGGGTAATATCGATTTTGATCGTGAATCGAAAATGAACTTTTTTGGGTTTGCAATTTATCATAATGTTTAAAAATTTAAAACATATCCCACAATTTATGTTGTATAAAATTCTAGGTCTTTTTTATTTTTACAAAAATAGGGTAATTTGTGGTTTTGGTCGTGAAGGTATAAGATTTTGAAATTTCAATTTATCATAATGTTGATGATTTTAATATCGTGATTAGTATTTTTTATAATTCTAGGACTGGTTTGAATTTAAAAAAAAGGATAATTGAGGTTTTTGCCTTGAATGACTCAATTTCTGAAAATAAAATTTGCGATAAATTTTATCATAAAGCATCACCCTCGTAAAACTGTAATAAAATATGGCATTTTTAAAACTATACTCCACTTACTTTATTAAATAAACAGACATATATTTTTAACTAAATTACTTAATACTAGTAATGATATTTTTAAAAAAAATTTTCACGGACCAGAATTCTGGAACCGATGTATGAGAGCACCTGTTAGCTTAAAATAATTTATTTGAGTTTTACATTGGGTCGACAATTTAAAATTCCATGATTGTATGATAATTTAAATATTTTCGCAACCCGAATAACTGTCGCGCTCAGAAAATGAAACAAAATTACCATCAGTAGATTTATAAAATTCATCAATAAATTTCCAAGATGACTTGATATTATCGGCACAAGATTGTTTACCAAAATGTACAAAAGATTTAGAAGCAATGGCATAAAATTCATGATCAATCGTTTTACCATTAATCAACGAAACTGGTGCTGACGCTGCAATTGCTGCGTCGATAATGTAATAGTGATAAACTCTCAAAAAAGCTGCCAACATTCCACCATATGATCCACCTATAGCTATAATTTTCGCTGTTGATTTAATAATAACATTTTCAATTCCATCATTTTTAATTTCAGTCAAAAAATTGACATAATCTTTCATTGCTTGATAAATTTGTAGGTATTGATAGTTTCGTTTCTAATTTTGAATTTAATAAACATGAAAGTAGTACAATAGGGCTATTCCATCAAAAAAAATCAATCAAAAATCGTATATTTTAGACACAGTTCACGGGCGAACTTTTCGACATATGTTAGTCTATTGTCAGTATTTTTCTTATTGATTTGTCAGTAGAAACATTAATTTTTCAGTATTGTAGATGGTTTGTCAGTATTTTAGGTCCCTTTACTGATAAAATAATTTTTTTTACTGCCCTTCCAATTTAAATACTGACAAACCATCTACAATACTGAAAAATCAATAAGAAAAACACTGACACAATAAATGCACGCCAATTTAAATTAAATTGAATTTAACAAACAAATATTAATTAAATATGTTTATAGTTTTTGAACATACATTTTCATCTTTAATACTTCATTTACTAACATTGTCATTGATCATTAATGTCGAAAATTATCTTTCACAAGGTTCAATGGTCATTATTATACCGTTAAATTCCACAAAATATGAAAATATTTCATAATTTCTTGTAAAATTTCAAATGATGAATTCATTTCAACATTCGACATTTTTAAAAGTTTTATAAATTCAGATAAATTGAAAATTGGTATTTCTTAAATTTATTAACGACAACGGATTATTAAAATTTTCAATAAACTAACTGAGCAATCATAAAATGAAAAATTTAAACTTCAAGACGCAGGTTTTTTTTAGATAAAAATTAAAAACATTAATATAATTCTGCAGCAAATTAAGCGGCGCTCATTTTGTATATATGTCATTTTTATATTAGAAAAATATAATAGCCCTATTGTACAAAGTTAATTTAACATATAAATATGAATAATTAACAATGAAATTTTACCGGATTTTCTGGAATTGAATCGCCGTAAAATCTGTGTTCCATGTAAACTACCACGCAATGTAATTTTTCGGCCCAAACAAATATTTGTTGCTAATAATATATCCTTTATATTAGATTTTATATAAAATTGCATGTCTGTCTGTTACCGTTTAATTAAAAAAACATAAATTCTGGGACACGTTTTAAAATCATTAACATTATCGTAAACTCAACCTCAGAAAATTACATCTTTATGGTCAAACCCACAAATTACCCTTTGTTTACAAATGAAAAAAGTCTTATAATTTTATAAAACATATATTTTGGATAATTTTTAAAATCATAAGCATTATCATAAATGGAAACCTCCAAAAACGTGCATTTTCACGACCAAAACACAATTAGTGAATATTTGAACCTGAAAATTCCCATACTGTGCATTCCTTTGAAGAAATGTGTTAGAATTTTGATTTTTTAAAAACTCTTCAATTTTTCATTTTTTATATAAGTTCATGAATTAAAATTTACTGTATTATTCCAAAACCATTCAATTTTTGCTTCATTTCCAGTATAAAATAGTATACAATTGGATGTACGTTTAACATATTGTAATGTATACAATATTTTAATATTTAAAGTATCTGATGTTTGATTATTGTGGTCCAACTAAAAAATTTTTAAATTTAACAATACATAATGTATGAGAAAATCTTTCCAATTCCCTTTTATGTAATTTTCAATTGAAACAAGTTTGGGAACCGCTCTTTTAAAGCAGGGGTGGCCAACCTTTTTTGATGCGATCGACTAATACATTGACTAGAAAATGTTTCTGATTGGAACCTATTTCAAAAAATATCCACCCTTGGCAGAGATAGATGCTGTTTGTACATAATACAAATCAGTGAACCTAGTATTTATATAAAAATTCTAAAAATAAATTTCATTTTCTGTTTTTTAAATTTGATCAACAACAAAACTAAATCGCTAAGGCTGGGAAACACTGATAACTAATTAAAATGATAAGTATTTCATTAATTATAATTATTAATAAACTGTGTTATAAACAAGTGGGTAATGAACACAACAGACCCAACCATGCTCGCCAGAAAAGTTCCGTAAATATTTTTTATGATAAATTTTTATTTTAATGAATCACATGTGACCCGTGTCCGTAGTTTGGACCAGAATGTTTTAAATAGCGTATTTTGTTAAAATATTTGAATTTTTTATTCTAAATTATTTTTACCGGTTTCATACTTTTTGGTTTTATTTTGAGTTTTTTAAAAAATTATTTATCATCAAATTTTATACTAGAGGATTTAGTTTAAAGCAGGGGTTATCAACGGTGGGCGAGTTTTCTATTATATTTCAAAAAATAAATAATCTAAATTATTTTTTAACAAATAATCTCTAAAAAGAGTTAATAAATTATAAATTTGTTAAAATCGTAACATTAATGCAATTTTCTGATGGTTAATTTATTAACAGTTTCACATCCAATGATTCATATATTAATCATTAAAAATTTTCAAAATAATCCAATGGTTTATATAGGCGTCTACCAAAAAATATAAAATTTTGATAGACATAAAATTTTTCACAACCCCCTTATAAACATAGAAAATTTTCGCCACCTAAAAATTTTCATAATATAAAAATATTTCCGTAACATTATTTCTGTCAATAATATATTAAAACAAAAAAAAATAAATAAATAAATAAAAGTATTCATATAATTTTTAAATTCTCACGACCCCCCTGTTAAATTTCGCAACCTCCTGGTTGAAAAGCATTGATCTAGTATATAATTAGATGATAAATAATTCATCTTCCAGAGCAAAAACAACTTTTACCATCTTATCAAGCAATATTTTACAAATTTTTGAATTTACAAATGTTAACAAATATAATTACACATGAAAATGAATTATAAAATATAATAAATTTCCCAAATAATATCGATGGTAAACTGTTTTATTGTAAATTAAAAAATCTAAGTTTTAATTGAATTCTCAGAAATTGAACTCGTCGCAGTTGGCCATTAAAACTAAATTAATCTGGCAATATTTTGAAAATTAAACTACAAAAATAGAATTGTTCAATTTAGAATAGAAATGTTCTATTCTAATATACACTATTTAAATCTAATTTCTCTACTCGTATAGATTGAGAACTTTGCAGTTCCAAATTCAGAGATGGCATAGTAGAGAATTTGGCCAATTAGATATTTTTGAATATACACTTTAAAAACAAAATTAAACCTTTGACGTATAAAAACTTGACGACCACACAGGATCATTTGATATCAATTTAGATTGAAGTAAAACGATACAAAAAAATTGAATCAAATATAATTTTGATAGCATTTGAATTTCTGTTAAATTAAACGATGAACAAACATTTATTCACTTTTCTTTGGCAGAGATGTAATAAACTTAATTTTTTCACCAAAATTGCTTCACTCAGTGAAGTTCACTGTCAAGTTGACAGTGTCAACTTTATTTGAGATTACCGAAAATCAAATTAGAGCAACTCAACCAATTCACCCTTATGAGTGATAGACTATGACAAAAATTGTCTACTTAGTATAGTCGAAACAAGGATCAGGTATCATGTGACCCCTGCAGTGTGATAGACAATTTTTATTTAATATTAACTTATTTATACATTTTGAATCAACATTGTTGATATCTGTGTAAAACATTGTAAGAAAATTTTAATCAATTCTATCATGCTGGACCAGAATTGTTTGTAGATAAAATCAGCGGTTAGGTTTCAAATATTGATACTGTAATATAATGCAAAAATACTGATTAATATCAATTATAATGTACATTTTCCGCCAAGTAGAATTAGTTTAATCAATATTGATAATTATGAGGATATTACAACATATGGTATAATGAAAAGAGAGACAATATAAATTCAAAACAACATTTAAAATTGATCGTGATAAAATCAAACAATTAATGATAATTTTGAAATAATTACACTTACTTAATTAATACATGGACCAATTATAATTAATAACCAGTAAACATTTAAATTTTTTTACATATTTGTATATTATACATTTGTACATTATGAAACTGATGACATTATAACATAATAAACATACATTTAAACATTTCCATAGTTAATGCAAACATTTATGGCAACAACGAAATGTTTATTGCTAATTTCAAATTAATTTAAAGAATACCGATTAATGGATGCATCCTAATTAATTTAATGTACAATTTCATTTTTGTAAAACAGAACACAATTACACGTAAATGTATATGAATTGTATCAAAATCCCAATTTAATGTTAATATAATGTCAAACCAGAATTATCAATACCAAAAACCCTCAAATAAAATATCCAATGAAAAAATTATTAGAGTAGCAAATCAGAACCAATTTTCAACAACTTCCAATGTACCTCAAAATATTCCTATTCAGACTTTCAACAATCAAAACACCATAAGCTACGGATATCAGAATTCTAACATTCAAAATCCAAATACAAGCAGGTTTTCTAGTGCAACAGTTCAAAATATTCAAGTTATACCGAATCATCAAATGCGAAATCAAGTTCCACAAAATATTAGATATACTGTAAGTCGAAACTATCCTTCTAATTCTCAAATTATAAATACTCAAAAAATGACGACACATTCAGGAAACCAAAATTATGGTCAAAATCAAGTGTTTTATCAAAATGTGAATACAAGTAAAAATTATGTTCCTATTCAAATACAAAATACCAATACTGTACCAACAAATACACCTAAAATTGTCATTCCGTCAATTTTGTTGAGCTATCAAACGAATAATGGCATAGTACATAAAGAAATTAAAGTGAACAAGAATATTATTACTGGTTTGAAGAAAGCCACTTCCAATCAAATGTACAACACTCTTACTTCACTGCAAAGAGGTAAAAATGTACGGTTAGATGTTTCACAGACTACTGAATTTAACAAGTGTACCGCAGTTAAAACTGAACGTAGTATTGTTTTTTCTAGTGAGAATAAGAATGAGAGTCCAAAATTTTTGCTCGTGAATGAAACTTTAATTAATGCTTTAGCCAACTCAAATAATCACGTTTTAATTGAATTGTCAAATTCCATACAGAGACAAAAACAAGTTGTCATCAATAGTAATGTACAGCAAATATTACAATCTTTTCTTGCTAGTAAGGGAAAAAGTACAATTGTTAAAACTTCTAATTCTAATGTACGTCCTAACATGCAAAATGTTTTGGTTAGAGCGCCTAATGGAAATTTGGTTGTTTTAAATAACCAAAATCGACACAATACTCCCAAAACCGTCATAAAAAATGTTCGTTTCGCTCAGAATATGAATCATACGGTTTTGAAGAATGTGTTGACTACACCTGTATCTAATGTTAAAAATTATTCTCCAACTCAACTTGGTATTATGCGCGAAAAATTTAATTCTCCAACAAACACAATTATTCAAATTCCTCAAATTAATGTTAATGACAATACGATTATCGCTGGTTTAGCCAAAATATTAAAAATTGATGTAAACTGGGCTCAGGAAGGTTTTTATTTTAATTTATATTTGATTATATCAAAATTATACAGTGATCATGATATCAATTTATTTATTTCATGGTGGACTAGCTTGTCTTCTTAACCTTTAGCACCATCCATGGCGTTTTAATAAAAAAATTCCTACACCCTTATCAATTTTTTATATATCAGAGCTCCAAACTGTATTTTGGTAGGGAAAAACAATTTTTTTGTTTGGGTCACGCAAAATCTAACCCGACCGTACCGCCCTAAATTTTGTATTATATTACGATCTATACATTTTGACCAGTATCACATTATCGGTTTCACTCAATCTAATGTTTAATTGAACAAATCGATTGAAGGGTTTATACAAAAATCTTTTTGAAAGGTTTCCAAGTTTTTTCAGTGTCTATAATAAATTGATCAAAACGATTATATTTAAATAATGTAATGTATATTTACAGACGATGCAAAGAACAGTCAAAAGTTGAAATTATTTTTTCAAATTCTGTTGCGTGAATTGCCAAAACGCAAAATTAGCGTAGATCCAATTAAACAATTAGTTCAAAAAACTGTGATGGTAATTTTAAATTATTTATTTATTGCTTTATTTTATATTTTTTAATTTTTAAGGGTAAAATTACTACTGCAGAATTCGCCACACAATTATTTTTAACTTTGAACGAACAAATTGATCCACATATTTGCAATTTTATTTGTGTAAGTTTTTATTTTATAAATTTTATTTTAATTAATCTTGTTTTTTAAATTAATTTTAGAAACTAGTTTTTATTTTAACGTTTTGTAGTTTTTACTTTAACTTACCATTTACATTTGGTTACAATTTGGTGTATTAAACCTTCATTATTATTTTATTTTAAGGTGTATAAATGCGCAACAACTGTGTTCAATTTTGACGGGTTTTCGGATAAAGTGTTATATTTATATGATGATAGGTCAAAATGTGATTTGTATTACGTACAAACAGGACCCAGCTCGGTGTAGGGCGAACATTTTGATTCTACCAAAAAAATAGATTCAATAAGAAAATCTATAACAGGAATGCGTAGATTTCTGGGGTTTGAAATAAGCTGAATCAGAATAATCTTTTTTTATTGTAGGACTGTTAATTATTTCTAATTTTTTGTTTTAATAAAATGGTTTTCAATAAAAAAAATAAATACTCAAGTGCATTTTTAACTGTCAAGGCGTCACTTTGTCAGATTTTTTATATTTGTTAACAGGATATAACTATCATTTGTAATTTTTTTAAATAAAAAGGTAATCTGGAGTTTTGATCTTTGTTGAGGTTGCCATTTATGATGATGCATGTGGTTTTATAAAATTTTAGGACATGTTTCATTTTTAAAACAAAGGGTCATTTGTGGTTTTGACCATGAATATATGCGTTTCTGAGGCTGAGATTTACGACAATGTTAATGATTTTAAAATGCGTCTCAGAATGTATGTTTTATTAAAATTTTGGGTTGATTTTATTTTTAAACAAAAGAGAAAATTCTGTTTTTGATTCTGAAGGACTCAAATTCTGAAACTAAAAAATAGATATAAATACGTCTTGAGAAAAACTGTATTAGAAATTAGGTTTTTTAAATTCTACGACTATCAATTTTTTAAATAAATGGTAAAAGACATACATTCAATTTTATTTAAGTACAAGATTAGTAAGAATTTTTGAATGCAGTTTATCCGCGAACATTGATTTGAGCAGTGTATTGTTAGAGCGAGATAATCATAATATTTTTGTGGTTTCTATAATGACAATGACCAAAATTTTGTAGGATTTTAAGAGAATATTTTTAAAATATTTTGTAATGTACATGTGAAGGGAATATTATTATTTTGAAGAAACATTTTGTAGGATTTTTAAGGGGAAATTTTTTTATATCCAATTTTTAAGATAATTTTGAATTTTTTTAATCTTTTTGATGAATAGACTGTTGTGGAATACGTTTTCTTTTCTCTGATTTATAAACAGTTAATTCTCTTGTAATTTTTTATTTTGAATAATTTTTACCAAAATATGTTTATATTAAGAGGTTTGATTTATTCAGACTTGTATAGTAATACATTTCTGTGTGTAATGTATAAAAATTTGTTATCAAAACATTAATATATTAATTTAGAAATATTTAAAAATGATGAGGTCTAGAAACCATACAAATTCTCAAAGAAATGTTCAAACTAACGCCAACTCTAACGGCTTAGTTAGAGTAGACAATGATAAAACAATTAGGCAAATAGTTCCAAATGTAAATAATCACAGGTTTCCAGTCAACATAACAAACCTACACAATAGAGTACCAAATAGTCAAATGATTGGTGTTCGAAACGTTCAAATCCGCCACGTTCAAAATGTAGTATCATTAAAAAATTAAATATATTGTTATTTAGAGTCAATTTAAAACAGGAATCAAAAGACCAGAACCTCAGAAAGTTGATAAACCTACGGATGGAGATATTGAGCTTATGGAGTAATAATATTTTTGATAACTAATCTATGTGTTAATATGTTGTCTTAATATCTAATATAAATTATATTAGAGGAGATTTGACTATCGATTTATTGGATAGTGACGTTACAAAAGTTGGTGATATAAACTTTTTGGAAGAAGATAAAATCAATCATTCTCACCCAGCCAAAAAATTGAAAATACAAGAATCTCATTTTGTTAATATTGCTAAATTGAGAATGCGAATTGTAACAGTAGGTATTGTTTGTTGTAAAATTTAAAATTTAATTCAATTTTAGCCAGTGAAATGGGTATTAAATCTGTATGTCCAAAAGTTAGTGAATATTTAAGTAAAGCCTTGAAGATACAACTTACCGACCAACTGGAGCGTTTGACTATTTTTGCTGACCATCGAATTGACTATTTAAAGGTTTATTATTGAATTGAAACTAAACTAGGCATATACATTGTAAATATAAAAAAATTTTAAATTTATATGAAATATTTTAGGACGATCCGGATTACGACAAAACTTCTGAAACTAAGGAAATACTAAAATATTTAAGAACCGTAGAAGAAATTGAATACGAATTACAGAAAGACTTGGAAAAGGATTCTATTTTGCATATGTCAAATGTATGTAATTTATATATACAGTCAAAATCTCCTTTAACGAAAATATTAGAAATGTAAAAATAACCATAGATTACGATCAATTTATTTATATTGACCCATAATATTAACAGAGTTTATCAATTTTTCGACTTTCGTTAAATGAGATTTTGACTGTATCATGTTAATTTATTTTATAGATGAATGGAAACGATTCAAACTTTTTGGAAATGAAGGAAAGAGCAAAACAAATTAGACACGAAGAACAAGCCAGGTTCCGTGATCAAGAAATTAGTGAAACTCTTTCTGCTGCATTTGGTCCTCGTCCCACTTTGGTATATTTGTTGTAATATAATTTATTTAATTTTCTTTGTAGAGTTTATCAAATGATTTTGCCAAAAAAGTACATTTATTTTATTTTTTTAATTTATAGATTCTCTGAAATTTTTTCAATTTTAAGTTAACCTTTTAGACAGTACCAAGACGCATCATTATACTTAAGGATGTTATTGCATACCTTGATTCACATCCTCAATATACAAACAGTAATCTTTTGAAACAATTGTACATGGAAGAGTAAATACCCCACCACTATTCAATATTTTGAATATATATTTATTGTAATAAATCTATTTATATACATTTTATTTAAATCAAAAAATATTTCGTCGACATGTAAAAAAGACAAAATACAATTAAGCATATTACAATAAAATAACAACAGAATCTTTTATTTTGAGGTTTTTTCATTAATCTATTGAAACTTTTCATATTATTTTTCAATAATTGTTTGGTTTTGTCAAAGGTTGGGTCCTAAGTTTTACGTTAAAATATAATCAATAGTGCGATAATCGGTTTACACAGACTGACAATATAAAAAATTTAAACGGTGTAATAAGGCTAACGGGTAACGATTATATGTTTGTAATTTTTGATGTAGTTTAAGGCTTATATTTTCTAAGGGTAATCGTAATTTTTAAATTTTGAAGTATTTGGACCTTGTTAAGGTATGGTCCCTTTATGCATTATAATTTCAATACATTTTTAGCCCGTTATAATATAACTTATATTGTATCAGAATATGTTCTTATAGTTTGCGAAACTAGCCATTGAGATCTACATATATTACCATTGAATCTAGTATTCTATTATGGTGGACAGTCTCTTGGTCAATATCGAAAGCAATTTCTTTTAAAATTCCAACACGCTCATTTAGAGCTTGCATGTCATCTCTGTTTTTCTTGTCCAACATTTTAAATGTTTATATATGTAATCCTCATGATGCTAAGCAATTATATAAATACAGTACAATATTACTCAGTTTAATTTAAAATTTAACTACAGTATTCTCTATAACTCGCCATTCTTGGGGTTTAGAAAAAGTTGGCGAGGTAGAGAATTTAAAACTATAGAAACAGCAGATAAAACCTGTAAATTAAAGGTTAAAATTTAACCTGCAATAAAATGTAATTGTAAAATTTAGTACAAAATAACTGAACTTATTTTGAAAAATGATTCTAAAACTTTTAGTTTATATTGTAAATTAATGGCGAGTTATGAAAAGAATACTGTACTTTATCTAAGTCCCTAAAATTATAAATTTTAAGTTATATTAGAAAATAATTGAAGTTCAGACTACCTCACTTCTCTTATACCCTTCATGATTCTGTCAACTGAAAAATAGATATCAACATCACTGCGAAAAACTGTATTAGAAATTAAGTTTTTTTATTATTAAAGATATATAATTATATCCGTATCAGCGCATATATTTTTTTAAATTCTTCAACTCGTGTGATTTTCAAAAAAAAACAATTGGGGTTTTTGACCTGTAAGATCTGAGTTTTGGAGGTTGAAATTTATATTATTATATGTTCCGGAAAAAATTGTAATTGAAATGTAGAGTTTATAAAATTCTAAGACAGGTAGTTATTTCAATAAAGTGGAACACACACAAACAAAAATAGCGTAGCATATTATATAAGTTAGGATGTCAAGAGAGCAATAATATTAGATATTCAATTTGAAACTACAGGTTATTCTCGATTTTTTGACAAAAATAGTTGCAAAATGTGTTCAAAAAATCGCAAATAACTAATAGCAATATTTACATAGCGATTTCAATATTATTATGAATTCTCCTTTTATTATTTAAGGCATTAATTTTTAAAATATTGACTATAATATATTATTATAAATATATAAATAAATATCCAAGTAACATTTACGAATTTAATACCCATTTCTTAACATTACTGACATTCAGTAGAGTATAACCACCGTTATTAAAACTCTTGCTATTATTATAAATATAAGTTAAAATAGAAATGTAAAACTGAACTGTCTAAAATCGATCATAATGAAAATTTTAACATTAATAAATATTTAACACACTCTAATACTATATAAATAATCTTTATTTTTCTTTATATTATATATTGACCCTCTTTAAACCCCATATTTAAGAGATATTTGAGATTGTTTCATTTCATTATCAATATTGTAGTGATANTTAAAATAGAAATGTAAAACTGAACTGTCTAAAATCGATCATAATGAAAATTTTAACATTAATAAATATTTAACACACACACTAGTACCATCTGTTTGGATTATTTATATAGTCTATATAAATAATTTTTGATTTTCTTTATATAATATATTGTTCCTATTTAAACCCTATATTTAAGATGGCTTCATTTCATTATCAATATCTTTTAATATTTCTAATTTTTGTGAAATGTTTAAATGTATGAGAAATGTCTAATTTTATGTTGGACGGAAATAAATATAATACAATTAAAACAATAACTTTACTTTAAATTGGAAAATTTTTAAAAAACTTGAAAAATAAACTACAGATTTTGTCAAAAAATCGAGAATAACATATAGTATAAAATCTTTATAATTAAAAAAAAAATTCAAAAAATTTTATTTACATTGATGAACTACATTTATTCAATTGTACTTTCATCCAAATTAAGTTCAGTTTTACAATGTTTTTTTGCATTATTCGTTTTCTTAGTATTAAATCTACCACCTTCTCCTCGAACACGATTCATGGCGTGTCTATGTCTACTCTCATGTAAATATCTCTAAATGATGATATAAATAATAAAATAAATAATAAATAATAATAATGATAAATAAAATAATTAATATTTTACTTTTAAAATAATAGACTTCATACACCTCAACTTTCAACATTTACAAGGTCAGGTATTTAGGTAATAGGTAAAATATATGATTAAAATTATGCGACAGATACCTTCAAATGTTATGTGGTTATATTCGAAAGGATAGAAACGTACGGTGCAACGTGAATGTACAATGTACATTCAAACGAATATATACCAACTCTGTCAAACACATCAACAAGTTTTTTTCTAGGATACACTTTTCAAAAGGATATTGGTTTTTATTCAAAATTTATATCATTACTTATATAATATGCTATGCCATATTTTTTTTGTGTGTGTGTTACCGTTTATTTCAATAACTACCAGCCTTAGAATTTTATAAAGTCCACATTTCAATTACAGTTTTTCCGGGGTGTTAGCAAAATAAAATTCAACCTCCCAAACTCACATCTTACGGGTCAAAAAGCCAAATTACCCTTCTTTTTTTAATGAAAACAGCCCTAGAATTTCAAAAAATTTCAATCCGAATAAGTGACAACTTCACGGTCAAAAAAACATTTTAGTATTCATATATTTTTTTCCCGAAATATTTTATTAAAATAAAAAATGTAAAATAATAAAAGGTCCGACAATTAAAAAAAAAATGTGCATTGAACGTCTATACATTTCCAATAAAGAAATATGGGTGAAAATCTATATAATTCATTCCTTCAGAATTTTTTTCATTGCTACGCAATTTTTCAATCTCAAATTCTCATTTTCAAAACATTTTATTTAAAATTTAATTTTTAAGTTAGATTTTCAACGTGAATTTATTTTTTGGTATAATAAAAATGTGCCCTCGTCAGAATTAGGTANCTAATACTATATAAATAATCTTTATTTTTCTTTATATTATATATTGACCCTCTTTAAACCCCATATTTAAGAGATATTTGAGATTGTTTCATTTCATTATCAATATTGTAGTGATATATCTCTATTATACTAATCGAGATTCGAATATATACTTTTGATATAACTCACTTGTGATGTCTAACTGGCAGAGTGGTTATAGTCATATAATTGTATTCTGCGTGGCTAGGTTCGAATCAAGATTAGTATTATAGCGATATATCACTACAATCATCTTTTAATATTTCTAATTTTTGTGAAATGTTTAAATGCATGTTGGACAGTAAATATAATATAATTAAAAAATAACTTTACTTAAATTACAAAATTTTTAAAAAACTTGAAAAATAAACATCAGATTTTGTCAAAAAATCGAGAATAACCTGTATATATATTAGTTTAGTTGTATATAACTATAGAAATGACAGATAATATTAATATTAATATTTAAATATTAATTAATCCTTTAACTACAATACATTTTTAAAATTTTTTCAGGATAATAATGAGCAACTTCAATTTAACCGATTTCTTGAAAATTAATTGTTATGACGATTATTCATAACTGAAATTTACTATATGAAATAATATCATAATGTTCAATTATTTAAATTTTGAAGTGCTTTGCCCGAGGGTTTTTTAAATCCTTTTTGAATTATTTTTTTCAGATTGTGTAATATTTAACCCTCTCTTTATTGTACGTTAGGGTAATTTAGCGCGAGCACTAAAGGGTTAAAAAGATTTTTTAATTTAAATTTTTATAAATATACAAGAAACTTGAAAAAAAACGTTTTCTAACCAATATTAGAGAAAATTTTAAATATGATGTAATTTTTTTATAAGTGTGACAATGGCATCAGCACATTTTCTTTTTTTCAAATTGGTAGTGTTTGTATTTTGGTATAAATAGCACGGCTGCAGTAATAGCTAATATAAAGAGTATGACGGTTAAAAACATTTTAGTCCAATTCCTCGTATTAATTCGTGAAATTACTAAATTTTTAAAACGTTACTAAAAACAATATACCCCAATCTTTAACCAGCAATCCTTCTAACAGCGGATTGATTTGATTGTCGACAGTTTCATTGATCAATGCAGGACATAATGGATGGTTTCGATCTAATACAACACTGTCGGTATTATTGAACAATGGAAACGTAAAATTTAAGAGAGCTAAGGTGGGGAACATTGGTTTAATCTAAAATATAATTATACCGCAAAAACGTGTATTATTGCAGGTTTTAAATTGACTAAAATATCATCCTTGTTTCTCCATATGCTGATATCAAAACTGAAAGCTATTTAAGTATTATATAATTTTGTGTAAAATCTGCAAACCTGCTGTATAGAACGGGTACGTGTAGTCAACATAATAATACTCATCTATAGATGTTATACCAAAAAGAAGGTTCACGTATATCTCAGTATTGTTGAGTGGGGAAATTTTGGTAGGGCTCGAAACACAAAATTGCAATGGAGGAATCTCGAGTTTTCGAAGGTTCTAGAAATATTAACTCGTAAACTCGTATCTTACAGAATGTTTGTAATGCGTTTTGCAGTTTACCAAATAATGGTCTTGATTGTGATATTTTGTACAATTTAATTGTTTGGAAAGATCGACCGAGTATACTACAAACAAAATTGATAAAAAATAAAATATAGTGGATATGTATCCCATCTAAATGCACTACTAGATTCAAAGTCAAAAATCAATATTTAATCATGTATTTATTTTTGTTGATTCTACAACGGGTATTTCTGTTAGTTTATTTTGATAAATATTCCGTTTTCGTATGAAGGTAAGATTAATTTGTAAGTTTCAATGAGTTTGCGGGGGATGAAATTTCCTGCGAGATAATGGGTTCCTTTGAAATTTTTGATACAACATTTTGGTGCAGTAAGTGAAATTATACAATCAGGTTGCAATATTTTTGACTCGTCACTCCAACCAGACGGTACATCAATTGAAACTATCGGTAATTTACTTTTATGCACATTATCAATGATAGGCAAAAACTCTGACCGTATTGGTGGTTTAAATCCAAACCCAAATATTGCATCGACTAAAAACGAATATTTGTTTAAGGTTTCATTGTCCGGAACCACTTTTAAAAAGTCAATATTCAAATTTTTACATTGGCCGACAAGATTATCAAATTTGTGTTTACCCCATTTGTAATATACGGTTGGGTTATATCCCTAAATAGATATTATTTATATACACTAATTTTTACATACATAAATTTTCAAATATCGAGCACAAACTAAACCGTCGCCTCCGTTGTTTCCTGGGCCACATATAATTATAGGATTGTTGTTTTCATTGGACAAAGAAAAAATCTAAAAAAAATAATATTAATTCATCAGATCTTCAGAATTTACCTTTGAAATTACAAGAGAACAAGACAGTCCCGCCACTTCCATTAATTGCTCAACAGTCATACCATATGTAGTAAACAGTTCATTATCGATTTCATTTGCCCTTTGGTTACTGAATACAAAAATAATGGTTCACTCAATTTCATATTTTAATGCTTATATCAGACGAATACAAGTTTGGGGAGAGGACCCCAAAATTAAATCAATTAGAAATATTAAGCAATGTATGTTATTTTTTTTTCTACTTTATACTAAAACTAGCTGGACTGTTATGTACTACGTACCAACAGCACCTATCTCTGCCGAAGGCACATTTTTATAAAAAAAATAAATTAATGTTGAAAATCTAACTTAAAAATGGATTTAAAATTTTGTATTTATATCAACTGGAATAAGTCTATCAAAATAATCTTTTTTTTTAATTTTCGGACCGTTAATTATTTCACATTTTTTGTTTTAATAAAATATTTCGGAAAAAAAATATATGAATACTATAATGCTTTTTTGACCGTTAAGTCGTCACTTATTCGGATTGAAATTTTTTGTGTATGTTAACAGAATACAACTGTACCACCTGTAATTTTTTTAAATTCTATGGCTGTTTTCATTAACAAAAAAGGGTATTTTGTGGTTTTGGCCCTGAAGATATAAATTTTTTTAATTTAAATTTATGATAATGTTTATGATTTTAACATCCGTATCAGCGTATATATTTTTTTAAATTCTCCAACTTGTTTGATTTTCAAAAAGAGAGACAACTGGGGTTTTTGACCCGTAATATGTGAAATTGGGAAGTTGAAATTTATCTTATACGTTCCGGAAAAAACTGTAATTGAAATGTGGTCTTTAAAAAATTTTAAGACTAGTAGTTATTTAAATAAAGCGTAACACACAGACAAAAATCGCGTAGCATATTATATAAGTTAGGATAATTCACTTAGTCAAGCACCGTTAGTAGAGAATAGTATCATTTTTAAGTTACATTTTCTTATTGAATTTTTTTTGGTAGAATTAAAAATGTCCGTCCTCAACAGATCTAGGTACTTTTTATACGTAGTACATAACAGTCAACCTAATACATTGTATTTATATAAATTAGACGTTAATTTTTTATTTTTTTTGAAATTACGTTTTAAAGGAACACAAAATTCAATTTAACATCAACTTGAATATAACTTAATTATATATATACACTGTATATTATACAGTGATATCTCGATATACTTACGTTCGATTACTTGAATTTTAGTTTATTTGGAGTTAAATGTAAAGCCAAAATGACATATCTATGATTACAAAAAATATTTTTGGCTTAAAATTGTTTATATATACACTTTAAAAATGAAATATTTCAAGATTACGATCTCATCAGATAGAGTCACAAACATCATTCGAATCCTGGCAATGTCAGCTATAGATTATATACCATAAACTAAATTTCATTCTGCTCTTAAAATTTTTCTGAAAATGTGGTACTGTGTAATTAAAATTAAAACTCGATTTTTATTTAGTTTAAAAGTACACGAAAATTTCCTGAGGAAACAATAAAGTCTATATAAATAGCACAACTTTTATGTTTTCCGTTCTCCCAACTGATTTACACGACGTTATCAAATACATGATGTATTGTATTTAGTGCTTACAATTTTTCGAATTCTTGAGAGCAAGCACTAATTGTAATACATTATATCAAGACAAAAAATAAGCAAACACAGTTATATATACAAAATACATACCGCAGTTTAAAATAAAAAATTTGTAAAGTAAATTTCACATGTGTTTAAATGTTTACCTAATATAGCTGATATTATTCATTTGTGTACAAAATTTTGCAAGCCTTGTCAATCGATATAAAACTAAATTCATTATAAATAAAGTTTTTCAAAATTAATACAAAATGGCGTTTCCCATAATAAAATTAGCTTATTTGGGAATAAAATATATTAGCAAACCTCTAGCCAACCAAATTTCTAATGCGTCCACAAAAAATGAAAAATTTAAAAAATACGTAATTTTACCAATAGCAAACAGTTAAGCATTTATATATTCATTATGATGTCCATTTTTTTTATTAAAAATATCCATTTTGCATGTGGGTTCCTTTTTTCATTTTAAAAATAAATTTCTTTAATCGGTTAATATTTACCCTGTTCTAATTTTAATTATAAATTTATCAATAATACATTTTCAGTTTTATGTTGGTTTCTATGTTTTTTTCTTATGTTTTCCTGGATTATATTTTTTAAATTCTAGCCCATTTATTCTAGTTTATTGGAAATTTATATTGAGGCCCATCCATTGTTTTTGCGGTTAATTAAAAATTATAAGGAATTCAACCATCATTAAAACCCAAAATAAATGAACTAAAATTGAATTTATAAATGTACAAAAAAACATAGAAACCCACCGAAACACGAATGCCATAAAAACCAACAAATAATGCTTCCAATAATGTTTTTTATATTAATTTGCAATAGTTGCATTAGGGGAAGGGTAAATATTAACCGATTTAAAAAAATTTTTAATAAATTTTAAAAATGAAAAAAGGCATTGATATGCAAATTTGGTTTAAAAAAAGTATCAAAAGTGGAATCTAATATAGTATGATATATTCATTTGTACAATATATTTCAAACTATAAACCGGGTAATTTATCTTTAAATATTCTTATATAAAAAGTAGATGAAAATGATTTTAAAAATTACTTTTTTGTCGGTATATCAGCCATTCTGAACGTGAAAATTCTGAAAACTTTTTAAAGAATAATTTAAAATTTAATAAACATTTACTAAATCCCTTTTTGTTGTCCAAAAATTGTTACCGAAGAATTTTTTTACGTGCTAGGCAAAGTTTTGAAATTTGTTACGAATCGTTATCAGATCGTATTACATTGTGATAAATTAGTTTACCATTTTATGGACATTAATATTCATCGGAAATTGATTGGAATACACTCAAATGCACCTCCAAGAAAGTTGAATCAAGACGAAGCATTTAAATTGTCCAGTTCTATTATAAGCGAAGCCATCATTTTCTTCACGGCAGTCTTGATAATTGCATGGGATTATAAATATAATCAAAAAAAAAATTTAGCCAAATTTGAAAAAGAAAAAATACAAATGCAAAATATACACGATAAAATTGATAAAAATCATCAAGAAAATGAAAGCATACGTTTACAATTATCCAAGATATTACAAATTATAGAAGAAAATGAAAAAATCATTGCGTGTAAAACAGATGTTAAAAATAAATAGTCTTAATAGTTATGTTTCATTAACAAAAGTTATTTTGTTTCTGTAAATTTTACAACAAAGTAACTACTCAATTTATTAAATTTATTTATCGCTCCAACACATTATTTATTGTAAAAAATTTCAAAATGACAAAATCAGATTTACGTATCGAAAACCATTTAATGTACATTCCTAAGAAATGGTAATTTTTTATCGTTAAAGGTGTTAATTGTTTAGTATGAGTAGTGGTAAAATTATTGGACCTAATGATCATGGATCAGTTCAAATACAGATTGCTAAAATTGATTCTGAAACTGGAGTCATGACTGATGGAAGAAACACTGTATCAATTTGTGGTCAAATTAGATTACGAGTAAATTCTTTTATTTATATGCACTAGAATGTCGAAAATTCAAGACCAAAAAATAGAATATAGTGAAAAACGATTGTAGCAACTTTTTTCATTTGATGGCTCATTAAATATATCAATGTGCCAAGAAAAATTATTAATAGAATATTATTATTGCTAGGCCGCCTAAATCGTCCTATATCGTCTCTAATAGGCCTGAGATTTAAGAAAAGTGTCAAATTCTAATGGTATAGACCAGAAGTGGGGAAAGTGCGGCCTTCTCAATAATTTGAATTATTTTATTTATAATATTATTTCGGTAAAATGGGATTTTTTCCTTAAGGGTTGGTAAAATTTTGGTTTTTTCTCATAAGATTTTACTAAATTGAAAAAGATATGCTAAAATTTTATTATTCACCTCTTGGAGTGACCAGTCACCTCCATGAAAAGCACTGCTGTATTTGATTAAATTTTATTTAGAAACGTGCGGCCATATTAAATTTTTTTTGGGACGTTAGTGCGGCCTTCGAACAGTAAATGCTTATCCACCTCTGGTATAGTCATTAATAAGTTTTCCACTTAAATCAGAGTTGGATTTTACAATTCAAAATAAACTGAGAAATTATTAGTAAAACAATATAAAGATATACAATTATTTGAAAAAATTTCATCCAAGTCATCGCAGAGGAGGTCTAAAATTGTTAATTTGACTTTTTATATGATATAATTAAAAAATTTCAAGAAATGTTTTGAAAGAGTACATGAACTAATTTATATTTACTTTTTAAAAAACAATACATTTAAATTATAATACTATTTTCCAATAGTAATACGTTTAAATGTTTTGTAAGTATTATATTTTCCAGTTTTGTAGTTTAATTTTTTAGAATTATGCCTGTTGTAATTTAATCTGTTCAAATTAAATTTTATTCGCTAGTATTTTAACTTTAAATGTAACAATATTATTTTTTAACTTGTACAATAGGTTTCCGAAAAAAGTGGTCGATTAATATTTTATAATGAAAAAATTATAAAAATATTTTCGAAAAAACTGGATAAGTTTCAATCGAATAATATTACTGCTCCTTATTGCAGTTTTTTTGAATCACTTGTTAGGTCATATTTCCATATATTTTTGTGGTTCTCAATTTATATAAATCTAATTATACCAGTGGTTCCTAGAGTCTCTAGACTCTTGGGGTTCGTGAGATTCAAATAAAATATCAACTTATGTTTATTTTTATGACAGTTGGCAGATGTATGGAATTTATACCAAAGCTGATACGGGTTACAATATTATTTCAAAAATATTATTTTTATTCCACCAGTAATAAAATTGAATAAAAAATACAATTTTACCAATTCTTAAATGAAAAATCTCCTTTTTTGCAATATTTTTTTGAAAAACGTGATTTATCCAAATCTTATGAGAAAAACCTTTAATTTTTTACTAAATGTTTTATATTTTATGATTCCTTTGGGGTCCAAAAAAATATATATTTTGAAATGGTGCTCCGTACAAATTTGGATCGGGAACCACTGAATTAGACCTTGACATGATAGTTTTGTTATGTTTATTGTATTTGTATTGTTTTATTTTTATAAAATATTTACTTTACATACTATGTGTTTATTCTATTTATGTACAATAATTTGTTTATTATTGGTTTATTATTGGTTTGCTTAACCACAGTAATCGAAGAATCTGTATTTACAAATAAAAAGAGATATCTATTGAAAAAGTCACTTTTTAGAGGGTTTTCAATTTATTGATACATTCGACAATATCGAAAAAATACAGCAGGCCTATTGGACCACTTTCAATGTCCTAGCGTTGATTATTACTAGCTTGTACAAAGTTTAATTATAATTTAGGGTGGATCTGATGAAGCCGTAAACAAAATATGTTGTGATTCTGGAGTTTTAAATAAATCTATATTAGAATAAATATTAATGTAAAAATTATTTTTCTGGTCAATTCAAAATTGTATTAATTAATTTAATTTATATACAAAATTTCTAAGGCGGAGACGTTTCTCCTAAACACAAACCTAGTTTTTCTGTAACGTCTCAACAACAAATTCAATATAGTCAACAGTTTAATTTAGTTGTGAGCCAAGTTCTAAGCGACAACTGTTAATATTCATCTTCCGAGAATTAATATAAATAGAATACTATATTTTGAATCAAAACCATTAGTCGTCTAACAGCGAACATTTGACGGATCTGCAGTAGATAGCGATTTGCCTAGTTATAAATATACAATGAACAAGTGCAATTTGACTTTGCTAAGGCTTCAGACAAAGCTGTGCTAAACAAATTTATAGGTTAAGCTACATAACGTTCAGCTCATGTTTGTTAGTTTCATTTGACAAACATCGATTCAGAAATTTTTAATTTAAACTCCTAAATGGAAAAAGACATTCAAAACTGCTCCAATGTATCGAGGTAAATAATTTATGTTTATGATAATCATAAATCAGCACAACTTCGGAAGAATTTTTTAAATGCATGTGGCGAGATTGTACTAGCACGTTCAAGGATGATACTGAACTGAGGAAGCATTTACGCGACCATTGTGCTGATCTCCCTCCCATACAATGCGAATGGGAAGACTGCAACTCTGATGTTTTTACCAATCGTCAATTACTGAGCAATCATCTACTGTACGTTTTTCATTGTAAACTGGTAACCTTTTTAGAGTTCACATCAGCGACAACGTTTTAAAATGTGACGTACCCAATTGCAGAACAATTTTCAAAAAGAGAAGATACTTACTTCTTCACCGAAGGTTGACTAATGCAATAAATATTAAACAATGCATTTAGAAAACAGCACGGCATATATTCACGACAGTACGGCATAGGGAAATATTCGCAAAGTATTTTGCTTTACGGGGATGCCGAGTAATTTTTAATGAATTATTTTTGAAACACTACTAGGTCTAAAATTGTTTGCATGTGGAAGGATTGTAATTGTGTATTCAAATCTTATGAAGAATTCAAAACCCACAGCGTGTACATCACACATCGATAAGAATCATTATAATTTAGAATGCATTGTCGTGAAAACTTACCATCCAAGTGCATGTGGAAAGACTGCCCAACAAAATGTGTCTTTTCTCGATTAGTTTTTTTAAAAAGCCATCTATTGTTAGGCTTGACGTTATTATTAACATTGTTAAATTTAGCAACCACATAAAATCAAACACCGTAATTTGTAGTGTAAAGGAGTGTGGTCGATTGTTTTCGGCACAACACTATCTGGTCTACCATATGAAGTACGTATAAAATTTTTTACTTGATACATATTTAGATCGAACCATGGGATAGACATGCAAATTGATGAAAGCAAACTAGCCAGGTTTTTTCATAAAATTTAAATAAGCAAAAATGAATTAGTTATAAAAATTTCGAATTTGATAAATCTTACCTAAACGACTCGAAATATGACGACGACAGCATGTAAGACGATTATATTATTTTAAATAAATTAATTTTCAATTCATTATTAGAGAATCGTTTTCCAGGCATGAAACCAATGGAGCCAATTCGGATTCAAAATGTAAAACCCCGATAATTTAATGTAAATTTTCAATTTAGCTGTAGGCGAATGGCAAAATAGCGAAATTGATCTTGATGTATAATATTTTCCAATGTATCTATATATATCTTTAGACTCAGAATTTACACAACAAATCTAAATTCCCAAAAATTGACAGTTTCAAAGATGACGATGTTAAATATGTAACTAAATTTTAATTTATATGCATGGATAATTTAGAATTTCAAAAACGCATCCATGGCCACTTCTCTTAAGCGTGACGATGAAGACTCTTCGTATGAAAAAAAATTTGGAAAAATATATAATTCAATGATAACTATGCAGTTGAATCAACAGATAAGCCAAATCCAAATATCGTTAAACGCTTTAAAGACTCAACAAAAGAATTTAATTCAGAGTCTTGATAGATATAATCCAGATATTTCCCATTTTAATTATAGTATAAATCACATTGATGAAATGATTTCTAATTTCGATGAAAATGTTTCCCTTCAAAAGAAAATTAAGGGATTTATGAATGATATATACAAATTTTAATTTTTAAACGTGTAATTAAATTTAATATTAAAAATTGTTCTTAAAAGGTGGGGGTTAGATACATAATATTTAAAATTTGTTTGGTGAACTAGCATCCGAATTTGATTAACTGGTCACATTCATTTCGATTATATCCATATTTTTTCTGGGTTTTTGTCTTCTAAAAGATAGCAATAATTATTCAATACTACCTAGCAAACTTGCAGTCACCCGAAAATGAAAAATTAGCGAACGATGCGTAGTGTCATATAACCTTAACCATCTATTCAAGGGTCTTGACTTGACATTCTAACACACAAAATATTCAAGAATTTAATTTGTTAATGTTTATTTTGAAAAAATGATGAATTTCAAAACGGAAGTCACATTTATCTACCAGAGATAATGAGGGTACGGTACGGTTTAAACAAGTTTTAGTAAATGTCAGTAAACTCTACAAGAAATATTGTTAATCCGCTAATTAATTAATAAATGCTTTTGAATAATTAATATTTACATTATTCTGTTTTTGATACATTTCTGAGACCATATATATAATATCATGAATGATCATTGCTCAATCAATATATTTTGATATTTTATGAATTACGAACAAAAAAATATACATTTCACACTAAGATAAGGTTCAAATATAAATGTTTTTTAAGGTGGTCAATGTTTAAACTAGTGTAAAAAATCAATCATGAATCCTCCCTACCTGACCAGTAGACTGTTTCCGCCCTAATACAATTATTAGCGACATTTACGACTGAGGTTTATAATATTTATATACCAAGTTGGCGTTTTGTTTGGAGGTGGAATTACAATTTGATCATTTTTTCGAGGTCTTAAAATAACACCCGTAACATTTGGCTAAAGCCAAATTAAAAGTATAAGAATATTTTTTACTATCAGTAAATGTTTATAATCATCAAAATGTTCATCTAGTTCAGTGATGGAAATATTGTTTATATTTACTTCTGTTTAAGTACTTTCAAATATATTTTGAGCCAATAAACTTTATTGGTATATTATTGACCAGTAACCATAGTTGTTGAATTTTCGTTTTTAATTATGCAACGGTGACAGAGCCGAACATACCATACCGAGACAATTCATTGGGTGAAGGTTGATGGCTCATTTTTTAAATTGAAAATTATATTATTGAACTATCTTGATTGTTATGTACTTCGTACAAATAGCATCCTAGCTCTGTCGAGAGCGGACATTTTTATTCTACCAGAAAAATGAAGTACAATAGAAAATTTATATTAAAAATGCTACTATACACTATTATTAATCATTTAAAGGAGTGGTTCCCAAACTTGTTTCAGGTGGAACCGTCATATCACATTATTTTTTACTTTAAAGTGAATTATTTTATCTTAATTTTTTTTGTTAACATTTGCATAAAGAATTTTAAAAAATATTGTTATCTCGTTATTTAGTTTATTAGACAGAATGTGTATAATATTAAATTAAAGTAAAACAGTACAATCCTAAAAATTGACATAAATAGCATAAATTCCAGAAAAAATAAAATTGTAAAAACCTATTTTGCCATTTGATAATTCGCAGTGTTAGAGTTATAATGTTCTATCTGCATTTTTGTCAAAAATGAGGTTT
>LWCA01000622.1:0-21842 GCA_001642005.1 Intoshia linei | reverse complement strand
CAAACATCATCTTTCTTTTATTTCTCTGATCACGTAAAAAACACAAGTCTTCAGGATGTGTACATATAAACTCGGCATTTATGCGCAATATATCGAACAATTTATCAATTGTATTAATGAAATTATTCTCACGTAATATTTGGGACTTACATCTCCTATTTTTATTCTTTTTTAATAAATTATAGCGTTCGCAGTATGTCTTTAATATATTTACAATATGTTTCTTGTCTGTAATAGAAATTTAACTTGTAATCCACAAATCTAACACTTTCATCACAGTAATATTCAAAACTTGGGAAACCCCATATTCCTTTTTTCTATGATAAAAATAAACCTTCAATACGTCCCGTAATGTTGGGAAGTTATATTTACAACAATCTTCCATCACATTGCCTATTATCCAAATATAATCCGCGGATCTTGCTAACACGTGCATTTCAAAAAAAAACTTTATAATTTAAATTAATAAAGCTGGGTAAACTTAAAACCAATTTGAGCACTACATTAAAATTAATCTTGCTTCCTAAAGTTTTGCATAGACATACGTATGAATCAGTAGAATAAAATTAGAGAATGGCCCATCAGAGAATATTAGTAAACAAATATATATGACCATTCATTTCAATTTTTTGACCAAAATGTCTAATTTTTTAGCTTTGCACGTCATTGAGCACTTCTATGATGTTATTTTTTATCTATAATTTGGCATGTGTGTATGTATTTATAAAATGAACAAAATTATAGAAGGGCCTATCAGATGTAATGTAAAAATGTAATCAAATGTAAAAATAAATTTTCTATGAAAATTGTGTCCACCCTAATGTACATAGAGAGTTTCATAAAGAAATATTTTTAAAATTGATTTTTCTTGACTAGTGTAATTACAATTTAAAATATATATTAAATAAAAAACCAGGTATAGTGCCAATTTTAATTTCTGGTTGACTGAATTTTGCACAATTTGAAGCATAAATTATATCGCAAGACATTGCCAATTCACAGCCTCCTCCTAACTTCAATCATATTAACATTAAAGTAAGTACAGTAGTCCTAACTTATATAATATGCTACTCGATTTTTGTTTTTGTGTGTGTCTGTGTGTTACGCTTTATTTAAATAACTACCCGTCTTAGAATTTTATAAAGTTCACATTTCAATTACAGTTTTTCCCTGGGGGTGTTTGCAAACTTAATTTCAATCTCCCAATTTCACATCTTACGGGTCATAAATTCACTTTGTCCCTCTTTTTGAAAATTCAACAAGTTGGAAAATTTAAAAAAATATATACGCTAACACGGATTTTAAAATCATAAACATTACCATAAATTTAAAAAAATTATATCTTCAGGGCCAAAACCACAAATTACCCATCTTTTTTTGATGAAAACAGCCCTAGAACTTCAAAAAATTTACAGGTGTTAAAGTTGTATCATGTTAACACACATAAAAAATTTCAACACGAATAAGTGACGACATCACGATTAAAAAAACATTTTAGTATTCATATATATTTTTTCGAATACATCTTCAAATAAACTTTTTTATAAGAATCGGTATTAACCGTATGGTCCAATTTCCTAATCATAACTTTCCCGCAAGATGTTAAACAATCCCAAATCATTATGGATCCACCTTAAAATGCTTTTTCTGAGTTTTAATGGTTTCCACGACATAATATTATCACTTTCATCTAAAGAAAATCTACATTTATCCGAAATACAATTTTATCGATATCAACCCTATTAAAAAAAAGGTTGCGTACAAAATTTAGGCGGCCATTCTTTTGTGCATCAGTCAATGTCATTTTTTATAATGAACGTCGATACTTCAAAACGCTATCATTAAAGGATTGTCAAATAGTTTCTCTTGAAGGAGCACAACGGGCTAATAAACCAAAAATTAACCATAAACTAAGCCACTTAGCGACCTTTAGAAATTAAGTGAGGCATCACGTTCTGATCATTTCGTCACCGTGAACAAGATCTAATGCCGTTTGGTCAGATGATTTTTAAAAGTGCTCATTCGGCGAGCTGTGTTATAACAAAATATCAAGTATGCAATCTCGATTGAAATTTTATAATTACAGCATAACCAGACACAGCCGCAATTATTGGCTTATCAATGTGAAACATGCGTTGAAAATCCAATAAAAATCTTTCATTGTAAGTGTGAGAAAATTTTTTTGATTGCATTTCAGTTATATCGGCTCCAGCTAGAAATTGTAAATAAATTGTGACAAAATTGTCAAAAAGTGTGACTTTAAACTTTATGATCTGAAGCAGTGGTTCCCACATGCCGGCCGAATAAAATTATTCAAATAAAAATAAAATAAATATTATAATTATCGTATTTTTTTTATTTTTAATAGAAATTTTATAGTAAATTACCGGTCCGCGGTAAAGAAAATGTGGGAACCCTTGACTCAAGTACGCTGCACTTGATATTTTTTTTATAAATTATTATGGTAACAGTATATAAACCAGAAAAGGCTTTTTCGTTTCCAGTGATAACAATGCATCCTATTTTATTGTCGCAATTGTACAGTTTTAATGACTCAGCCACCTCCTTAACAAGTCCATCACATAATGCGTTTAATTGCTTGGGACGATTAAATTGAATTAAACCAACATTGTTTTCTTTCCCAACGGTTTTACAGACAATATATTGACAGTTTTTAATACCTGAAATTGTAATTTTTGTTTTTAAAATTACATTTTAATACAAACCATTTGATAAATTTCGTATCGCAAAATTTATTAATCCCATTTCTATATTTTAAATTTAAATTCGAGAATATAATTTATTGATGTATTTAACTTAGTTTCATTGCAACTATAATTACAACAAATAGTCTATTAGTTTATTGATATTTTTAAATAAATAATTTATAAAGCATACATTACTATTATAAATGAATGATAAAATCGAATCACGTGAAAATGAGAAATAGAATAAAAAATGAAAAAATGAAATTAATTTAATTTTCATAACATTATCAATATCAAAATAAATATAACATTATTTAAAACAATAATATAAAAACGGTTGTCACAATTGATAAATTAAATATCGCTTACTTAGTGTGTTACAAATTTCAATAATTTTTATTTAAAAAGTAAATATGGGTCGAATGCACAGTAATGGGTAATATATTTATTTTATATTAAATTTTTTTTGTTTTTTGTGAGTTTATAACTTAATTTGTTTTTTAGAAAGGGAATTTCAAAAAGAGTTTTACCATACGTAAAAAGACCACCAACGGTAAATTATTTGCATTTTATCATTTAAAAATATATTTTTATGTATTTTAGTGGAACAAGGCTACACCACCTGATGTAAAAGAATTAGTAATGAGATTGGCTAAAATGGGTTTGGCACCTTCCCAAATTGGTTTGTTGTGTTTTATTTTATGTATCATGTTTAGGTGTTGCGTTGAGGGATTCTCATGCAATAGGTTCTGTTAAGCGTATTACAGGATCAAAAATTCTCAGAATTTTGAAAATGACTGGCTTGGCACCAAAAGTACCAGAAGATTTACACAATTTGATGAAAAAGGCTATTAGTATTCGTAAACACATGGAATCTAATAGAACTGTACTTTATATTATTTTACACACTATTTAATTTTAATTAATGAATCATGATATAGTATTGATGAGGACTATTGATGACTTAAATTTTTTAATGAGCAATATTATTGAATAATTCCATTGTAAAGTTAAATTTTAATAAAATGAGAGATAATTATGTTTCATACTGATCCCTGTAACGACGTGAAATATTCTTCATAGGGTTGGTAATGTAGGTATTTAGTTATTCAATTGACTGAATTAGTTTAATTCCCCTCATACATATGTCAGTTTAACACCGTAAAATTATTACTTAATAATGTGAATCATGTTAATTTAATTGTATTTTTTAGGACAGCAGCTCTAAATTTAGATTGGTATTGGTTGAAAGTAGAATTCACAGATTAGCTAGACATTATAAGACAAAAAACGTTTTGGATAGCAATTGGAAATAGTAATTTTATTTTATACCACTACTATAATGTTTTTAGTGATCCTCAAACTGCTGTTCTCCTATAAATAAATTTTTACAATATACTACAATTTAGTTGGAATAATGTCTTTTGTGTGTTTTTTTCAAAATATTGGATTTTTTATCGTTTGTAGGGTATACGTCATTAACGGAAATTGTGGTTGTTGCAATCTTTGAATTTTCTGATATGTTGCTTTTTTGTAATTTCATTGAAATGTTCCTACTTAGTGTACTAAATATGTTTTGGTCGTAATGATGCGATTGCATTAATTTTCTATTTTTTAATGTGTCTGAATAGCTATTTTCTAATCCATTTTCTAATCGACAAATGGTGTCGCATAATGATGTATTTGTGTTTTGTATGTCGCTCATTCGATATGACATTTCTTCCATTCTAAATAGTTGATAGTTAATGTCAGTTGTTATTAAACGTTTCTTAGCTGACCCTATTTCATCAAACATTTTTTGGGTCCCTTATAAAACTTAGCCGATTTGTAAGATTTATAAAAATCTGAATTCTTGCTTCACAAAACATAATCAAACAAAAATTGGAAAATAGGTCCCTAAAAATTTTTCACAGATAAAAAGTTAAGATGCGTATTTCATAGATTGAACCAGCTCTGTTATCTATATTTATAATAACATTTTGTAATTTTTTTTTCAATCCCTAATTACATAACCATTTGCTAAAAATTTATATCGGTAACCATTTGAAACCATCAGAATTGATCTCAAAAACAAAGTTTAACTTTTTTTGTTTTTGTTTGATTACTTTGTGAAAAATTCTATTTAACATTTATTTTTCATAAATAAATCAGCCCTCGAATTTTAAAAATCATAAATAATGGGACCCATTTTAAAATCATTAACATAGTCGTAAATCTTGGTTTTAGAAACTTACTCCCTCAGGTTCAAATCCAGAATTTCCTTTTTTTATTTTAAATAAAATGATCCCTAGAAATAATTAAAAAACAATAAATAATGAGACCCGTTTTAAAGTCATCAAATTGTCGTAAATATCAGTTTCAGAAACATACACCTTCAGGATCAATTTTTTTTTTTAAATAAAATCAGACCTAGAATTTTAAAATACAACAAATAATGGGACCAATCATAAAATTGTCTTAAATCTTCTAATTCAAAACCTCGATTTTTTTTTTAAAATAAAATGAGCCCTAGAATTTTATACAACATAAATTCTGGGATAGTTTTAAAAATCATCATCTTTATCATAAATCGCAACCGCAAAAAAATGTATTTTAACAATCAAAACCCCATATGACCCTTTTTAAAAAATGAAGAGTCTTAGAACTTTAAAATCATTACAGCTGATTCATTATATTCAAATTAACACAACAAATTTGAAATTATCAAAGTGACGCCTTCTCACTTAAAAAAGCACTTAGTATTCAATTATTTTATTTGGTAACTATTTTACGAAATACAAAACGTAAAATCAATTTCAGAGACCTGGTATGTTATAAATAGTAAATTACTTTTCTAGCATTCGGTTTAGCATTATATGCTCCGTCAAATCCTTATTTTTCAAGTTTATTAACCTTTCTTCGATTCGTTCCTGTTCAAAAGTGTATAGTGTTTTTAATTCATGTGGTTTTAAGTACAATTCTAAATTGATAAGCTGTAATAAATCAAGAATATGATAATTTATTTTTATTTTTAAAATAAGTAATGACTATAGATTCCGCAATACCAATAGTCCAATTTATTTTTTGGGGAATTTCAATAAAAATGCATTCATTTTGTAAAATTTGTTAATAGAAAAATATAACCACGTCAGTGGCTATTTAGTATTTTTTTCTACATACATTTTTCAGATCATCTAATATTGTACATCTTTAAATTATTTACTAAGGTAGGTCACATTTTTATACCCTAAATATAGAAGAAAAACGTGGTTGTCGTGGGTTGGATGTATAAAAAATTGGTCTGCTTAAAAATACATTTAAAATTGATGATACACTGAGAAGCTCTATTAAAATCAAACTACTGAGATGTTAAAGTAAAAAAAATTTCCATCAAAATAAAACTACACAAAGGCAAGTTTATAAATATAAGTACAACATGTACTTCGTAATTACTGAGTGATCTTCCTTTGTTGACATTCTGAAATTTCCAAAACTTGCATTTACATAAAATAAGCATAATATAAATAATAGTCAATGGAGGAGGTAAAAGTGACTTATTTTCGTACATTATAACTCTATCATAAAAAGAAGATTTCCAAATTATTGTAGACATTTTATTGACTTTTTCAAACGTTCCACTAAACTCAATAAAAATATTAAACAAAACATTTACTTTAGCACAGCAATAAGCAGAGACACCAAAAGTATATTACATATAATTAAATATACTGCCATAGTCAACGGAACTACCCAATCTGCCACATGACATTTTTCGCCTGGTTTACATCCTACTATTAACGATTAGTAAATTGTACATTATCAAAACTACTTGAAATGGAATTTGCATAAACTTCACCGTATATCATAAAATATGGTTCCATAAACACGTTTTGTAAAGTCTTCCATGAAAGTGGTGTATTTTCATGACGAACAGAGTAACGAACCACACCGAATGATAGCATCAACAGCATGAGAATAACTGCCCAAGTAATTAAATCTTGTATCTAAACTTGATAAATTCAAATATATTTACTTTACCATTTTAAACAGCATTTTCACATAAGGCCCCAACACTTGATCGACACTTAGATAATCTAGTAATTTTATATACCAGCAAGCAACATTTACTGCATACATAACTCTACCGTAAGGCGGACTAAACTGTCGAACAACGAAAGCGAAAAAAAATAGTGTTAAACAGAAAATTTCTAATGCATTCCAAGCGTTGTTGTAGTATCTTTTGAATTTATCTGCCCAAGAGGGATAGGATAGAGATCGTATCTAGAATTGACAATATTAATACTACTTCTACTGATAAATAATGTAGGTATTACATAAATAAATGTATCGATGAAATAACTAGACATGTAGAATAAAACTATAAATTCTATCGTGGTTGTATACTGGCTTATTGGTGATAAGACCACTATACTATATGATATAAGGAAAGCAACATATGTTATCTACGTTTTTAATTTTATTTGCATTTAATAGTTGCTTACTGTATGCAGCAAAAACAGGGTAATTGGAGCAGTATAAAATTCGTATATTTTTTTAGTCCATTGAAGATTAGAAACTTTATCCATATTATCATAATAAATTTCCATTCTCTAAGTTTAAATTATTGTTGCGTTAAATTTTTACCTTGTTAATAATGCAGCCTGCTTCATTCATTAATGGAATTGCAATTTCATTTTTTTTCATTTTAACATCATGCTGTAAATAAGTTGAGTTTATAGAACTGTTGTTTCTGTTTGAATAAAAATGTTCATCTTCAGTTTGCGGTAAGAGTTTAATTTCTTTTTCTGTTTTATATTCAATTTTCGGTATCAATAATGGACAGAATATACATATAAAAATCTAATTTTTAAAAATATTTATTAACGCTATGGACCTTTTTTATTTACATTAGATTCAATTGACTGTCTGTGTGACACACAGTGAGTGGTACCGTTTATTTAAAACATTAACAGTCGTAGAATTTAAATAAACACAATTTTTAATATCATTTTGTGTGGATAATGTTTTTATCTATGCTTTATTTTTAGAAATTGAATTCTTTAGGGTATTAATCCAATGTGCCTTTTTTTAAATAATGATATTAGTTCTATCATTTTAAAAAAAATGAGATGATACAGTGATATTCAGTTAATACACTGAAAAAATTTCAATCTGACAAAGTGGCGCCTCAGTCAAAAAAGCGCTATAGTATTCATTTTATGAAATCAAAAAATTTGAAATATTTAACTGTTATTATTATTCTGATACAGCTTATCCCAGTCGGTATAGATACAAAATTTTAACCCCAGAAGTCTACGCCTTCCCGGTATCGTGGAATAGAATGAGTTTTTCAAAAAACGGCTAGCTAGCTGCTTTTTGTACAAAGTACACAATAGCCAAACTAGTATACTATATTAAAAAGACAATATATTACTTTTAACCATACATATGACGTGGATCTGATAGCACCCATCCACATTTTATGTAAAAGCATTTGTATAGCAAAATGTGCAAGAAAATCTCGATTTGAAGCACTAGCAGCTAATGATAAACACGTTTGCTTTCCCAGCGAACTCAACTCGTATGTTAAAAGCTGATGAGTTTTATCATTGTTTTTTTTTGAATATAAATCAAGCAACTCTATTGCTAGTTCAGAAAATTTTCTAAATATAAATTTAATCAATTAATTTTTTAATATAATGTTGATTATTTGATTTGTGGGTAAAGGGCTATTTGTCACACTTTTCACTAAATTACTGTGTTAATTTCATTGACTAGATTACTAGTCATGATCAACTCGTTTCAAAATTCATTACTTTGAAAATAATAAATAAACTGTATAAGAAATTTAAAAGTGACGTGACCAGTGGTCCGCTAGATAAGATAGGTTTAATATCATGTTAACATAGTCACATTGTATCTACGTACAAAACGTCAAACTCTTTCCAGGACAGATTAAATGTAAGTATGCTAAATATTTAATGATAAAATATGTTTTTAACTGCAGAAATCTTATTTTTAAAAAATTTTAATTCATACTAAAACATTCGCAAGAAAAAACTGCCTTAGAATTGTTTTGTTTAAAACTCTATTATTCTTAGTTTTTTAAAATAATTAGTTAAAAAATTAAACATTGAATTCAGAGAAGTAATAGTTTAATTTAAATTTGAAAAACGATAGTGACAAAGTTTATTGAATTAATTTTAAATAAAGTGGAAATTGCGTTTTTGACGCAAATATGTAAAATGCAGGCCTCATTTTTCAAAACTGACCATTCAAAAAATTGTATTTTTGAATTTCATTACTATTTAGCTATACAGTATCGGAAAAATTATTAGAAATTATTTTATAATTTTATATAATACTTCATATTATTAAATATATCATGTTAAACGTTCGTTTAATCAATTTAAATCATTAGTACATTCATATTGATTGTAAAAAATACATACTGAACAATTTTATATAATGCATACTATACACTGCGGAATGTTATGACATTTTAATCTTATAATACAGGTTAATCCTTAATGCGCAATATTTATAAATCATCTTCACAATACTTTTATCATTATTATTAATAAGTTTAAAACTGACGATAATCTGTTTTTTTTATTAATCAGTCATTTCTACATCACTTTATTTTGAAATTTTGATTTATAATGGGTAAAAGGTCCGATATTCTACCAGAAAAAAAATTAAAAATTATTGCGCTAATTGAACACTCAAATCATTCCCAGAAAAACATTTCATCAATGAGCAATGTTTCTGAATCAACTGTTTCAAGAAAAAAAACTAAACCCAAACCTATCTTTGGAGCCAAATAGAAAAAAAACTGTGGTAGATAACGGGCATCAAATCAAAAAATGGATAGAAAAATAGTAAGAATGGCATTACAAGACCGTTTTATGACGTGTAATATGATTTCAAGTGAGTTTCAGTGTTCATCCAGCAGTATTACACCAAGAACTGTAAACAATAAGCTCCTGGAGACTGGATTAAAATCATACGTTAGACAAAAAAACCCTTATTAACAAATAGAATGAAAACAAGAAAATTAAATTGGGCTAATCTACATAAAAATTGGAATACAGATGATTGGAGCAAGGTAAATGATATTTAATGTAAATATTTGATATTCGTATATATTATGTTTCTTATTGTATTATATATATATTGTATAATTTCTTAATTTTCTCTGATGAATCTATGGTAACTAAGATGGATAAACGACATATCAAAGTACGCCGCAGGTCGACAGAAGCTTTCAGAAGTGATTGCATGTCAAGAACGGTTAAATTTCCAACTAAAATAATGGTATGGGGAGCCATTTCTAGTTCTGGACCAGGCCCTATTTTTATTATTGAGGGTACTATGACGCAACACAAGTACATAGAAGTACTGAAGGATTGTCTTCATATTTATCCAAACTGGAAAAACAACACGAGCCATATTTTTCAGCAAGATCTCGCACACTGCCCGGTCCGTAAAAGATTTCTTCAATTCCGTAAACCTCAACGTGCTACCTTGGCCAAGTAACTCGGATATGAGTCCAATTGAAAATATATGGAAAGTATTAAAGTACCAAGTGTATACAGAAAAAATTTCATCAAAATTAGACCTTATTCGCCGAGTTAAATACGTATGGAAAAATTCCGACAGAATAAAGGAATTATGCAAAACATTGATTGAGGGTATGCCTAGGCACATTACAGCATGTCTTGCTGCTAAGGGTGGTACAACAAAATACTAATTATATAAGCTTACTAATAAATATATTTATTTACATTGTTATCAATTTAAACACTTCTAATTAACAATTAGCAATAATTTCTAATAATTTTTCCGATATTGTATATCGTATCCAATTTGTTAAATTTAAATCGTCTCCGTTAAAATTTATCAAAAATAATTTTTTTTAGCATAGCTATAAAACTACATGTATCATATCTGTTGTTAACCGTGCTTAAACAAAAACATTTAAAAAAAAGAAAAAACCTCAAATTCACACCATAATAAGTAGTCATTACCTTTCTTGATTTTCAAGTATGTGAATGCTATCTGAATACATTCTCTCATTTCGTAGTACAAAAATTATCTGTTTATATAATCTCGCACAAAAAAGAATCTAAAATATATTTACATTTCCAAATCATAGTTTACTCTGGCTATATTTTCTTCGCCGTATTCCCACAAAAAAAATGCAATTTCATGTCTTTCAGTGAGAATTGCCCAAATTACCAAATCATGAATTGTACATTTACATGGACTGTCAACCGTACAGTCACTATGCTGACAATTTTTATTTATTTGATTATATTCATTCCCCAACAAATCAACTACCAAATTGACTGTGTCATGGTAATCATATATATAATTTTTTCTGGGTCTAGTCTAATTAATTATTATTATAAAGGAATATTAACACTATTTACATGGTTATATTTAAATTACCTTTTTATAATATTTTAATAGCTTTATGTACAAATTGGATCTCACTGGAAACTAAATGATTTATTTTAATTTACACGTGTATTTGTTATTTATAAAATTAATATCATTTTATTATGTTGGAAGATTAACCACTTAATCAGAACTACCACCGGTGGTGATTTTAATCATTACATTTCGTTCTAAGGCTAATTATGAGCTATAAATATGTTACGATGTAATAATAATGTGACACTATACGATAAAATAATAATGACAAAAATATTACAGTTACCCATTTAATTCAAAATTAGTATCATGTAATATACAAGAATTGTCTCTAGAATTGCGAATGCAAATTTAGGCGACTTTGTCGCTTTGATTTAAAGAGGTTCGAATGTATTACACGCAAAATTTTGATCACTTTTTACTAAATTGTATTTGACTTACATAGACAAATTTAGTTGGTTAAAATCACCACCATTGCACCGCGATGGTAGTTCTAGAGTGATGGATGGATGAATAAATGGATATAAAATTTATCCATTTAAACTTACACAGACAAATGGAACACTTCCATTGCAATAGATAATAAATAACTTAAATATATGAAAAACCTCGTAAAGTTTTTTAATCATATGATAATCCAGCCATTGCTCCATTGCAAATCCATATTCCAAAAATAATTTTATAAATTCAGTCCTGTTGTATAAAAGAGCAACAGTCATTGAATTTGTCAAGACTTCTCGCTACAATCATTATTAAAAATTGAAAAACATAAAAAACAAATTAGAATTTAACATTTTTTGTACATAAATTACGTTTATCGTTTCATACAAATACATAATGTATATAAAGAAATTACTGGCCAATCATGAGGTTTAGAAAATAAATATCGTCTAGCAATATCGTGTCTATTCCATGATAAAATTGTATTTATCACTTCTATTGGACTACTTGTAGTTGCTAAATATATTTTGAATCATATATAAAAATTTACTTTCGATTATCCCATACAGACTATGATCCACGTTTAAATGAAAATAATTGAAATTTACAATGTACACTATATTTTTTTTGGCATACAATTGATCTTAACTTGAAAAACTTAAAATTGTAAGTGGTTAATGCATATGAATATAAATAATAAATGTATTCGTCACGCCCACTACTCAGAATAGTTTTGAGTTCGCATATCACTCATATCTGAGTACTTTCGAGGCATAAGGGTTACCGTAAATGTAAATAAACACACCTCTTAAGCACTCTTCCAATATTTCAACGTCCATTTTTTCAAATTCTTCAAATTTATAAACTTTGATCTAATTTTTAAATACAAATCTGTTTTTACAAATATTTTAATGGTTATACTATATAAAATCAAATTTCAGAAATCTAAAACAACCCTACATTACAGTCAATCAAATAAACCATGATATATTATTAGATATGATTACCAAATTTCTGTTTTTCATACAACACAGCAATTGTTCATATATTATTATAATCTTTTCATGATGATTTTCTGTCAACTGAAAAGTTTCAATAATTTTTTGCATTATAATTATTTCAAATTCGCTATTTACGTGACTAAAAAACTTTCATTATTTATATTTTAAATATGGGTCCAGTTCGACCTAAGCACAGCCATTTTTATTAGTAACTAATAATTACCAATAGTCCACACCAGATCCAACCACGAAGGCAATTAAATCAGCAGCTCTGTTACTGTCTTCGATAAGTATAACAGGTATTCGAGGTTCACTTGATATATAGTTAACAATTATGTCTATACACCTTATTCCGCCTATACAGAGATACTTGAGAAATATAAAGACATATTTTCGTTAATGTATATTTAGTTATATCAGGGACTGACAACATAGGTCTATCGCTTTAAAGTAAATTTCCATGGCATGACTTTACAATACTGTATTTCAGGGTAATAGTATTATCTTCCAAATCTAACCAATATTGATGAGACACCCTTACCCTTTTAACAGTATGATATCTCTAAGATTCTTTTGATACTATACTACAAATAGTGTTGTGCCAGGTTAGTGTTCAAAAATTGTAATTTCTACCACCCACCAATTAAACTATATGATAAATAATACCTTCTATCAATAAGCATACAACAGGTATCGGACTGATCATTCCCACTTCGTAATCTAAAATTTTAGTAAGCGAAATAAATTAATCATATACGCTTAGTAATCTTTTGACAAGTAATGTATTTTTCTAGGTTCATTCTTAGTCCAATTTCAGCACCATAAGTACCAGATGTACCGTCGTCAGCCAATAAATAATAAGAATAGTTTTGATTCAGTAAACGCGCATCATTGGGATGTATACATTTAGAAAAATAGCGAACTCTTTTCTAGAAAAACATTTAAATTGTATATAATTGTATCAAATCCCTCTAAAATTTAACCAC
Organism: Intoshia linei; assembly: GCA_001642005.1. Lineage (NCBI taxonomy): Eukaryota > Metazoa > Orthonectida > Rhopaluridae > Intoshia > Intoshia linei. The sequence goes on along the minus strand of LWCA01000622.1, from coordinate 8,288 downwards.
CAAAGAATGTTAACTAAAAATCTTCATAAATGGACAGATTTTATTTTTCTTAGTTTTTAAATTCGAAAATAATTATAGGAAAGTTTTCGGTTTTTACAGAAATTGATGAATATTATGGATTAAAATTAAATAAAATATTACATTTTGTCCGATAAGTAGTTCTTTATTCGACAGGACACCCCAAGGTGCAATTCCAAACGTCAATACATTAGAATTAACTTGGTGCAAATTGTCCTTTAACACTTCACTAACATAATGAACAACCCCTATTAAAATTGAATTAAAATCATATGTATTAAATAACAATGTAAAATAATAAATTTTAAAAATTCATGCCGGTATTTGTTCCAGTAGTGAAAATCCATATGCCGGTCGTTTTTGCAAGATTAACTAAACCTTGATTCACAACACGAACTAATCGAGGGTTTAAACTGAATTCAGATATTCCGCCGTGAATAGATATTATTGCATTAGGTAAATCAAGATTCCATACATTTTGCATAAAATGAACTATCTTCTCTGCTTTTGTATCATAATCCATTCTGACGTACTAATAAACAAATAATGTAGAATATAATAATCTACAAAACAAAAAAAAAGTAGAAATTATGATATTGATGTCACTTTATTGAATTTACACCTACGATACCTCCATAGTATATAAAATTGAAACAAAACGTTAAAAAAAATTTGATTGCTAAACGTAATTGTCTGATTAAATTTTTCATCGCTGTAAACACGTATTCTAACTAGCGGACATTAATCTCAAAAAGCGCCATTTTTAGTATAATAGAGTAAATTAACCTAAAACTCATCTAATATACCTTGTATGGACAATGATCAGACATTGGAACTGAGTGAATTGAGACGAATTCATTGACTTGTATCATACAATAATAATGGAACCGTATAAAAGATATTCTGAATTGTCTATAGAGTTTCCATTTCAATATACTTATTTAAATAGATATCCATCTATGTATTACAATTCTGTCGAACCGTTCGTAGTACAAATTAGAAATTTTCATCAATAACAATTATTCAGTAACAGTCTTAACAAAATTTATGCAGATCGCAATCTTCGCATCGGTAACTACGGTAATATTTATTGACAGAAGATATAAAACACCGTGTCCGTTCAAATGATCGTAAAATCACATGATCGTAGTTTTTTGATCGTAAATCAAAAGATCGTATTTTATAATCGTAGTTAATATTAATTTTAATATATGATAATATTTGATCGTAGATCAACAGACCCAAGTTAAAACTGAAATATTAACATACCATATTACAAAAAAATTAGAAATATTCTATAGAAATATTCATTGTTTTTACTGGAACAAACATTTTATTGTGATGTAGGGCGAGGCTTAAAATGTTCTAGGAATCGCATTTACATTTTAAAATCCTATAAAGATTTTAGTGTACGATGAGATAGAATTTAAATTTGTTCAATATGGCTAACCTGTAAAACTTAACCTTGGACAATGATGCCGTCATAGAATTCTGCCAAGATGTGGGTCTACTAGACAGGCAGCATCAACCATAGAATATATAACTCAATTGTATCCGCAATAATAATTGAAATGTACTTGTAAATTAAATTTTTTTATAAATATTGTGTATAAAAGTATTATTTCAATTTAATGAATCTATTTCGTTAAATTTAAGTTTATTTATCAAACAGAAACTGATTTACAATTTTTTAAAATGACCAATTAAGTTGAAATTTCATTCTATTCGCTGATTCTCCATACGGCCAGAAATCTGTAACGATTCGTAAACATTTAATAACAGACATGCTTAAATTAAACCTTAACTTAAGTTACCAGATTTTAACGCTCAATGGAAAATAAATATTATTATTAATAATTATTTTGCATATTTAATATTAATATTAATATTTTATTAGTACACTTTCACTTTCCAAAAATAAAAAAGTTAGTAAACGCTAAAAGAATAATATGATATTAACTTTAATTGAATATGATAAAATTACATTTGATTTTTTTTGCCTTATTCCATCATTATATTCAATACATCCGAATGCATCGGTTGGCTCTAATATTGTATCATGTTTTGGGTGCCAAGAATAATTTCTCTTTTGCCTTAAATCGTGTTTATCTTTGTGTTTATTTCTAGCTTTTCCACAAATGCATCTATGTAAATACTTTATTTAAATAAAGTTGTATTTTTAAAGGTACCAATCAAGATAATAAAAATTTCATATATTTAGGGCAGAGTTCAACTTTGACATCAATAAATCTGAATAACTCATTTATAAAATCATTTCTTCTTTTGATTATACAGTACTTCACCAAAAACCCATTTTCTCAAATAAATCAAAATTTCTCATCTCAATGCATTCCAATGGCGTCATAAGCTAGTCAACGAGATATTCGATCAAGTAATGAGTTGGCAAGATGAAATTTTTGAAGTGAAAAAGATAATAATAAAAATTAAAATTTTTTTTTATTATAATACATTATTGTATAAGTGGACCTACAGTACCCGAAACCCTCTGAGGCCATAAAATCCTTACTTATATAATATACTACGCAATATTTGTTTGTGTGTGTGTTCCACTTTATTGAAATAACTACCAGTCTTAGAATTTTATAAATTCCATATTTCAATTACAGTTTTTTCCGGGACATATAATAAGATAAATTTCAACCTCCCAAACGAACATTTTACGGGTCAAAAACCCCAATTGTCTTCTTTTTGAAAATCAAACGAATTGGAGAATTTAAAAAATTGTCCCTCTTTTTGAAAATCAAACGAGTTGGAGAATTTAAAAAAATATATATCCCAATTGTCTTTTTTTTGAAAATCAAACGAGTTCGAGAATTTAAAAAAATATATACGCTGATACGGATTTTAAAATCATAAACATTATCATAAATTTAAATTTAAAAAAATTATATCTTCAGGCCCAAAACCCCAAATTACCCTTCTTTTTTCAAAATTAAAATGGAATAATTCACTTTAAAGTAAAAAGTAATGTGATATGACGGTTCCACCTGAAACAAATTTGGAAACCACTCCTTTAAAGTATTAATAATAGTGAATAGTAGGATTTTTAAGTTAGATTTTCAACATGAATTTATGTTTTTTGTAGAATAAAAATGTGCCCTCGGCAGAGCTATGTGCTGTTTGTACGTAGTACATAACAGTCAGCCTAGGCTGATATATAATTCAATTAAAAATTTCAATTAACCCTTCTGTCTACTGAGATGATAGTTGAGATTTATTCCAAAATAATTTGTTAATACTGTGAATTTATTTACAAATCTCTCTTCATAATGAAATAATATACATACAGATAAGTCATGAGTCATGACTCGTCATAAAACGGAAGTTATAAAAATAGGAAAGCTGAATCTAAACTGGTGTACATTTATATCTAAAATGCGTTATTCCCCAGTGAATTGGAATATATTTTTTGAAACTCGTATAAAAATAGGTCAATATATTTAAATAAGAAACTTACCTAAACAGTCTTATAAGACCAAAAAATAGTAGACAATTGAATTATATTTAATTTCCCCAATTTATAAATGTCATTAACCTATAAAAAATTAAAACGTATCAATGAATCAATAAACATGGTAAATAAGAGTCATGTAAAATTTACGCTGTATCAAAATTTGGAATTTGATTTAAGGATTTCACATTTGGTTCATAACGACAACATTCCCTCTTGTTAAAATATTCATCGCATTTCCAGCTGGTGATAGAGTCCTATAAAAATTTAATTTAAAAAAATATATACAATGTATAATTATAATGTTCATTAAAAGTATATAAATTCTTGTCTATAATTACATATTAACCCTAATCCGTTAAACATTATTTTGATCTATTAAAAATAAAAAAATATACCATAACAGCTCACATTGATTCTATTGCACTTTTTAAATTTTCTCAAGTTAACAGATGACACGAAATAATTATTTTCTGTTAATTATTTTATTCCAATGGACACTACAATTTCAAATTTGGTTTATTTAATTATAAAGTTAGTGTAAACGAGAAAAAATATATTGAGTAAATAGGTTAATAAATTTATAGTAAAATGCATCAAAAAATAAATATTGTCAATAATATGTATAACTTATGTGTTAAATAAATTATCAAGTACAATGTAACAGTTTCTATACAATATTAACAAAGCCTTATGATTCATAAGTTATGAATTATATCAATTTTTTAGTTGTCTGTATTCATAGAAATTAATAATTCTTAATTAAATATTAATATAAACTACAAGTGGAGTGATATTTTTGAGTCTACAAAATTCTATTTCATCAGTTGACATTTTATCATATTTTGCACTAATAATTAGTGTAATTGTACTATTTGTTGATATAAAAGTGATATCATTGAACTAAATACATGTGTATCGTGTACAAACATAAATTACTTGTTGCAGTACATTACATTTTTTATATAATTGCTTTAAACTAATGGTCAATCAATACAGACAAAAGACTAGGATTCAGTGTGAATCCAAAGTGGTTAATAGTATTAATGTACAGTTTAAATTTTAAGATTGGTAGTTATTTCAATAAAGTAGGACACACACACAAACAAGAATCGCGTAGCATATTATATAAGTTAAGATAACTACAGTGATATCTCGATATAGTCACGTTCGATTACTTAAATTTTAGTTTTTTTAAAAACAATTTTAAGCCAAAAATATTTTTTGCAATCATAGATATGTAATTTTGGCTTTACATTTAACTCCAAACAAACTAAAATTGAAGTAATCGAACGTGACTATATCGAGATATCACTGTACCATTAAAACATAGTGGCAAACTTTACCAGGTTAAGTTATTCTCAACCTGAATTTTTGAGCGAAGCTCAAAATTTGTCTGAAGCGACATACACGTATAGTGAAGCGAAAATTTTTTTTGAGGCCTTCTTTTACTTTGAGGGGTCTTTTTTTTTAAAAAATATGAGTGTCACTAAATAATGGAATAAAATTAACTGCTAACATTAAGAGGCTTTCACCATGGAGAAAAAAATTATAGAATATAAATGAAATATGTCTGATCTGATGATTTGATTGAAATAATTAAATTACCCTGAGCGCTGAGTTGAATTCGAAAACCCGAATTATCAGGGGGAAAATAACGCAGTTGGAAACCCTGGTTACATCAATGATAATTTTGAACAAGATTGACTAAACTTTGGTAAATTTGCATATTTTTAATAGACTAAAAATATTAAATCCAAACTCAAAAATCACAAATTAATTCGGTTGATTGTGTGTTATATTTAGGTATATTAAATTTTAATATAACTTTTTGCCCCAGTTGGTTGCGCAGTAATATATGAACATAAAAAATTCTGTTAGGGCGCTACATAGAAATATGTGTTACGAATTATGGTGGGCGTAGAAATTTCGTAGTTATAAAAGTGGGGCATGACACTTAAAACTGATTTATATACACGTTTTTTGTGTAACATATAACATTTTTCTCACGTAATGCCGTTGATCACATATAACTCATACAGAAATTATAACATGTACAAATAAACAACATTATTAATAAACATTTTATATTTATTTGATATTTAATTCACAATAGCAATATGATGTCAACTCATTGACGTCTAATAATCGACTGATTCAAACAAAAATTTCCAAAATACAAAAGATTCTCAATATTATAATGTGATAATTAGGGTTCAACGTTTTAGTGTGATTCTATTGTGTGAATCTATTTAATCATTAAAATTTTACTCTTAAATAAATCTAGCTTGTTCTGTATTCTAAATTGTTCTGTATGTTTGAGAAGATATCAGATATTTAAATTATTATGGGAGTGTTTATCATTTTTTCGTTTATTTCTTTAAAATTAAAATTCAATCAAATCAAACTTGTACAATAAAATAAACATTAGAAAAATATAATGTGAACATTGGAAATATTCCATTAATGAAAACAATATTAAATCAAAAAATTTCATAAAATAAAAATTTGAAATAAGGAATGTAATAAACCTAGTTAAATTAATTTGTATTTGTGAATATATGATAATGATTAACTGTAATATGCAACAAGATTACAACAAAATGCATGGACCGACTATTCTTGGAATATCAATATATAGAATAACACCTGATTATAAAATTTACATCGAAAATATGATATTTATGCATCTACTAGTACTTCCGTTATATTCATTAACAATACGACCAATTTTACGTTCCGTTTGTGCAAGAATAACAATGAAAAATTATGATGGATTTGACATAATTTTTTATTTAAATGAAATTATTTTCTGTCAAATAATTTTACCTATTTTTATTTCATCTTTTATATATTCATTAGAACATAAAGACTTTGAAAAACGATATTACAATAAATATCGACTGTTATTCTCAGCCTTTATTAGTCATACATTTTTTTATTATTATCAAAACGTTTTTAACTATGAATCAAGTACATCAATTCTAATTATTAAAACCATCATTTTGGAATCAACCATTGGCTGGATGTATTGTTACTATAATTATGCTAATGATTATATTGTTTATATGAAAGATTAAATATTTATTGTTGCGTGGATCATCTAATGTAGTTTCAATATATTTCTCAATTTTTATAGCTTAGATTGGACTGTACCGTATCGGAGTCGTGGTGAGCCAACAGTTGGCTCGGACTATACCATTTCCCTATCGATATGATAATCATTACAACCGATGTGATAATAGCTAAATTCAAAACGGAATAACGATTGTCAATGTGATAACAATTACTTTCAAAGTAATAACAGTTAAATTCAATGTGATAATGTGGGTTTGTTCCTTAAACCCTTACGTAAATATAAACAGAAACTTCGCTACAATTAATTAAAATTACAATCAGTATTATATGGGCAAAAATTTCTATTTTTTACGTCAGTATTGAGTCATTTCTAAAAATCCCTTTTTTCTAACTATTTCTTAATAAACGTTTCAAATTCTTTTTCGAATAATTTTGTTTAAATGTTATATCCATTTTTTACTAAAGTAGTTTTATATTAGTTATAATTATTTAATTTACAAAAATATGATTGCTTGATTTAGATAAATTGATTCACCCTAAAAATTATTTGAAATTATTAATTAACTAAAATTACCTCAAAATTGCATATCAATCTTGTTTATTGCATCAATATATTTAGGTTGAATGCCAGATATACAGTTGATGCACAACTGTGGGTTATGTAGTCAATAGATTCAGTTATCAAGATTTTCAATGTTTGGAGTCTGTTAATAATTAAGCTATTTCAATATATTCTCATATAATTCATACCTAAAATTCATAATACTTATATTTTCCCTGTCAGCGACTAAGATTTGTGGCATTCTAACTGATATAAATATATAGTTATTACATGAAACCCAATATTACTTGATAACTGTCGTTTTACTTTAGAATTAATCACTGACCACTCCTTTTCTATTGGGTTTAGCATTGGGCTGTAGGGGGCCAATCTTAAAAAATATTATATAGCATTCAATTATTTATATACCGTAATATATAATGCTCCAAAAATTCTTGTTCAGACAAGATATCTTCAATGTGTGAATGACACGGAGCATTGTCTATTACTATAATAATTAGATATTAATTGTAAACTCATCCCCAAAACTATGTGAAAAAAGTGAATTTCTTCGTATAATGGTATTTTTGAGTTGCAATATAGGTTATTTATGCAATATATGACTGTCTTGATGTCATAAATGTTCTATGCAATAATTTATAAAAAATAATCTATCAATTAAGAAAATAATTAGCAATTAAAATTTTCATGACTAAAAAAATTCGTCATAACTATGTGAAATGTGTATGTATAAATGCTAAAAAAACAATTTCTAAATATAACTTTTTAATTTCTAATAATTAAGTAGATTCCCACCTTTATTTACTACAACTTCAGTTAAACTTGACGGAAAGGATTGAACCAATTGGCGAATTTCATCAACTTCCAGCGTTTAAATTAAATTTAATTAAATATGTTTTATAATTTTAACACCAAATTAAGTATAGGTAACTGCAATGCGTCTCGTTTTATTAACATTCAATTATTTTTTATAATTTTATTTTTAATTACGAAAATGAATACCTTGAATAAATAAATATTTCTTTCAATCCTCCACCATATAATGTAAATATATTATACTTATTAACCATTAAATTTTACTTAAACACATTGCCTTTAAATTTTTTCATCATAAAAATATTTAAAATGTTATTTTTCTATTTTATATTCGAAATTAAA